>SDEE01000133.1:0-90446 GCA_004126415.1 Candolleomyces aberdarensis | reverse complement strand
TCGACTTCCCTATGCCGGCCGGCCCATGAATGCACAGCACAAGGTCGGTCCCACTCGACTCCTGTTCGCGTAACTCGTCGACATTCGGCTTCCGACTGTTGGGGAGGTACTCCGCTAGCTTTGCACTCATGTCTGGGTGCTTTGGAAGTGCATCTAGCCGTCTTCCTAACATGACACGCTGTCAGTAGCTCCACTGAGAGTGGTAGAATTCACATCTCACCTTCGTCGACCACATTGATTTGAGTCGCATTGGGTGCGTTGACGAAGTCCCTCATGTGAAATTGATACGCGCCGCGAAATCCTGGGTTGGTTCGGGAGCTTTCACCAGCCAGGTTTGGAAGTGCATCCAGCCGTCCCCGTTCTGCCAGTGAGACGACAGCCCGTCAGTACTTTCCATTCAGAGAGGTGGTGATCTACGTACCATTCGGTTTCAGCCCAGCTTCGTTAACCACATTCACCTGAGTAGCATCGACTGCATTGAGGAGGTCTCTCATATGAAAATGATGGGCACCGCTGAATAGTGATTGACTTGGATAGGCCCGTGGAGGCATCGTGCCGGGATGGAGGTTAGCAAGGAGGTGAGGGGAGGGAGCAAGCTGTGAACCTTGCACACCACCATGGTCACGAGTTAACCAGGAGGTCAGCAAGCGGCGGGATTAAGCAGCCAATAGATGCCCATGATGCTGTGAGAGGCTTTTTATATCACACCGTCGCCAGTTGTGAGATCTTCCAGTACAAAGGGCAATGAACCTTCCTCCCGCACCGCGAGACCCGGTTTAGAGCTTCCCAAGCCTAATACAGTTTATCCGAWTTTTTTTTGATAATTCGTAGGTATTGAACACGTCAAATTAATCTGTTTGAAGCTTTAATCGAGTCGCATGGCACATACTGTATGTAGAACCGACCTATTACTCTATGAGCGGAGAATAAGATGAAACATCCCCAGTCAACACCCAATTCATCTTGGGCTAGCTCGCTACGACCTCCCGGGACAGAATCGCCGTTGGTGCATGGCTGGTACGAGTGATGAATCGAGAACCGCTGCTAGCAAGCACGGGGACTGCTGAGTCTTGAGATAAGTTTTCGTAGAGGACTATGTCATTGTCAGCGCACAACCGTCTGAGCATTATGATTCCGTACTCACAGCTTGTGGTACGCTCTTTTCGGCCAGCCAACGTCCGGTCCATACTTGGAAGTGATCCAGCTGAGCGTCCCGAGCTTTGTACAGAAATAGAGAGTGATAGGAGCCCGACGAGCGTAAGTGACAGCCTTCGAGTTGCAGCAAGCTTCAATGGCACCGGCAGAGGAGGGTAGCACCCTGGCCGCCTCAGCGACGGGCCAGACCACCTCGACCACCTATCTTTAAAGAGCTCGCGAAGGTTCTTCACCGGCATTGACAGAGGGAGGGAAATGAGGCACAGGCCCCTATCACGCTCAATGAGTTCAGCGGCGGTTTCAATCAAGTTGCAGAGCCGACGTGTCATGGTAAGGTTCACGAAGCTCGAGGGATGTCGTCCATGTGAAAGGCCTTCACATTATCGGACAACAGCTTTTAATGTTCCTCGTCTCCTTCCCCGCATCGTCCATTGGTCCTTCGATAATTGGATTGGGTGATTATCCTGAAGGCTCAGGGCCACAGTAGCCCTGAATAGTTGGAAGGCTCGGTTCAGGACGGATACCAACAAGATACCAAACCCTTCCACTGTCGTCTCGAGAGCGTCATAATGGTTCAACATCCGGCGTGGATCATTAATTGGCGTTGGTGGATCTAGAGCATCTTCAATAACGGAACTGAAAGAGTTGGGTGGTGACCGTGGTGTCTATGACGAGGAAGACGTCTGCGAGAGCGAGATGAATATGTRGTCCGGCGCGTGGTCATCGTTGAGGACGACGTTGACAATGACTGCGAGACGATGGTTGTTCGTTATTTGACCCAGACGATGCTGACAAACGTTCTGACCCCGCTCCGAGACTTTCATTCCGACCGATACCCGAGTTCCAGTGAGGGACGACTACTATACTCCCTGAATTCTGGCTGGTGGATATAGTTTAAGTACGTGAGTTGCTTCGTAGAGAGGTGAGAAAGCCTGGACATCACACACCCGCCTCTTAAACTGACAGGATCCGGTCTGCTAGTACGGCGCGGAATCCACTCGAGAGCCTTGTTCATGTACCTCCCCCCGAAAGGCGTCTTGTAGTTCTTGAAACGCCTATCGCGGGGAGGACCGCTTCCTATCTGTTTTGTCTCATGTAATCTTCACTCAGGGCAGGAGTACCGAAGGGAGGCAACTGCGCACGTGCGATGGAAAAAGTAAAAGAGCGGTACCGAGTCAGGTTTGTTATAATAGGATAAAGAGGAACGTCTTTGGGCGGAGCGCAGCACCGGCCACTCATTTTATCGGGTAATAATGCTCCCTCACGTCAAAGTCACTAATTCTAAGCGTGTATGCCGCACATCCAGCACCATATCACCCCGGCCGCTAATACATGAGAATCGTATCCAAAGCTAGTGGGGTCTATATCGACAGGGGAAACTTCAACTCCTCCTTGTCCCTTGGATTCACTACTGCAACAGGCGGATGACGCTGCCTCAACAACGCCCAGAACTTCTCAAGCTTTTGCTTGAGCTGTTCCATTTGATCTTCTCCCAAGTTCTTGCTCTCCTTCATGCCTTGCAGGGGGACGAGCTCGAAAGCGACTGTCCGAAGATTCGGCAACCATGATGGGCTGACGGCATCTTCAACCCACTGATCAAGGTCCTGCAACATTAGAGAGTTGGCGGGCCCCTTGTACAACAAAGTAACGAGTGAGCTTGGGAGTACAGTAGAAAGTCCGAGTAGGCATGCATTTGCACAATCCTCCATCGTTTCACCAAACCTGGCGAATCCGTTGAGACCGGTGAGGTACTCTGCAGGACGCTTGAAGTGCGAGTCGTCAACCGCCTCAAGCTCGAACCTCTGAAGTGACCGAATCCCCTCTTTGAAAAGCTCCTTCATCCGCCTCCCACAGCCGGATCTTTGTGGAAGTCTGCATAATAACGTCAAGCTGACCAGTGTGTCCGCAATCCTTGGATTACACCCCACGGTTCGCGTAAACGTCTCCAACGATGCTCCGTTTATGATGGTCAGGGATCGAAGGTTTGCTGCGCCGCCTTCCGGGTAGAAATAGAGAGAATCTTTGTCTGGCGAGAGGAGGACGAGAGTCTCTATATTCGCGAATATAGCAGGAAGCGAGGGTTTCTGTTCCGCTCCTTCAGCATAGTTCCACGCTCCATCGCCTCGATACGCATCGAGGTATAGGCTTTTCAGTGGCCATGCCCCTGATTCCAAACTGAGCCTCCCTAGCCCTGCGTAGTTGCACCGCTCCTCACCGTCCCATGTGAACAACTCGTAGTGGGGATTGAACTCCAGGTGCGACGCCCGTGCTTGTGCCAGCGCCTCCCAGAGCTCTGCATTAGGTGTATCGGGGGTGTACGAGATGCTAATAGCGTCGATCTGGGTGCCTCCATTACTCTCCTGACTACTGGTCACTGCGTCACGGATCGATAGCAGGAATTCATGATTTTCTTCGAGTTTTGGAACCTCCAGGGGACGTTGTAAAGCAATGGATGCGAGTTCAATATACAAGACGTGATTTGGTTGAGTGCCGCTGGGATTATGAAGTTTGACTTGGTGTGGACTTGGTTTTGGGTCGTCCGTCCTTGCCAGTGAAATCGAGGTCTTGAGTGGCATGCTGGATTGAGATTTCGATCAATCGTTTCTCAGCTCTTGGACAGTGGGTATGCGGGATGAGAATAACCCTGACCATTATGCATTAACGCCAACACTACGATCTAGAACTTGAGGGAACGCTATGGTTAGGGTTTTGTATCGGCGCTTAGTCGGGATGGGGCATTCTATTGAGAATATTGGAGAGAACTTCGCAAGAACGAGTCGAGGTTACGAAACAGCAGACAGCAATCAAATTCCAATTTGAATGGAGAAGCGGGGTCCTCGTTCAACAACACTCCGTAGCTACGGATAAGCATTTTATGACGCCTAATGCATAACCAAATGCTCCAACCCTCACTCCGAGTCGACCTTCCGCCTTCTTCTCAACAAAACCTTGGCTCTAGGATCGGGGGTGCAATTATTCCCGATCCACCAATTCTTTGGCCTCTCCCCGGTACGAGAGTCCAGCTTGGCGTCATAATGAACCAGCATATACGCCATCATCAATTTCATCTCTTGAGCCGCGAAAAAACGTCCAGGGCAAGCATGTCGACCGTGACCAAATGTCAGTACGAAAGGAGACGTCGTGGTGATACCGATTGGCTTTCCAGATTCTTTCTGAAGCTTGAGGCACCGGTAAGGGTCAAACTCGAGTGGGTCGGAGCCCCAAGCAGATTTCGAGAAGTGGGAGTCGAGGATATTTGAGGCTAGCATCGTGCCTTTGGGAATGAACACCCCGTTGAGTGTGAGGTCTTCAATTGCCATCCGGATTCCGAGAACTGCGAGACGATTCATTGAACTGTGTCATAGAGTGACAAAGATGGCATTGACTAACCTGCGCCAATGATATCGATACGCTGACTTTCTTTCATGAAACTCTCGAGCAGTTCCATTTTGTCCATTGCCGCTTTCGTCCAGCCTTCTTCCCTGATGGCCCGCTCTATTTCAGTCCGCAAAGGGTCGATATATTGGGGATGAGCCAAGAGCGTGAGCAGTGCGTTTGTGAATGTCTGATTGTCGCAAGCTCTAAGTCACCGTAGCTAACCTTTGGAAGGGAGAGAATTAGCACTCACGAGTGAGGTCGTATGTATGGAGCCAAAGTTCGTCAACATCATGCGGAGGACGATCTGCCTATCGGACTCCCCGTGCTTGATCGCCGAATCCATTGTCCATTGCAAGAAATCAAACTGAAGAATGTTGATGGTTAAAACCTTCGGTGGGGTGATATTAGTGAAGACTTACGGGTTTCTCATAATCCTCACCCAACCTGGCTTGCTCCGCTCTCCGCGCATCGACCACGGGTTGGACGAAGTTTGTAATTTGCTTAACTCGACCGTGAATAGGCGATACGATTCGGTTGACAAATCTACAAGGCACCCTCGCGTTAATGTTCAATTAGAGTAGTGATTAGAACAGAACCTACGACCGGAGAGAGGCGGGAACAACAGTCAAGACATGGGCCATAATCATGACTTCCACAGCAAAATCGATATTGGCGTTGACGTAGTCCTTGTTACGGCCTGGGAGCTGAACGTCAACCTACTAGTTAACACAATCAAACGTCTCGATCAACACCTACAGAGTGGTAGGCCAACGATAACGCGATTGCTGATTCTCCCAATGATGTTCATAGCTGGGCGTGAAATGGTAAAAGATTTCCAATCTGAGGCATATGCTGAGAATGGGATGCAGAGATGATCGAAAAGCCAAACACCAACCATCTCCTTCCAACGGAAATGTTTCCTCGAAAGCAAGAACCACCTCCTGGTGAACCAGGGGAAGGAGGTCTTCCAGGGAGCGGTTTAGGGTGTTCAAGATTATAGGAACTTGATGCGGAGCTCGTACTTCGTCCATGTGGAGTGTATACACGGCTTGAAGGTACTAATAAGGGCGCAATATTTCTGCAATGTCAGTGGTTGTACATTTAAATCAATGCACTGTAGGAAACATACCTCGTCGATGGCTTTACCAGAAGAAACAAGGCGGTCTGGAGCACGAACGATTTCCGAGTATTGTCCGGAGTCTGTGGGTACCACTGTCCAACGTGTAAACGAGGGTATTTTGACGAATTTAGCGTCCGAAGGTATCTAGAAAATGTCGACGATGAAAGGGACGAGATTACGACGTCAGCCATCTCGCGGACTCTGATAGAACTTATCGCGCACCTTTGGCCATTCTCTACCAAGGAAGCCGGGAGGGTCAAGGACGTATCGAAGAGCAGACCAATACGAGAGTACGGGATCGCTGAAACCTAGGCTCGGAATGTGGGAGAGCTGCGAAGAGCAAAAGGATATGTTAGTCCTGGAATGATGAGACAAGCGAACAGAAAGCACGTACCCTCTTCGTCTCCCCGAATGTACGTATCAAGAAATAAACATATCCCACAGTCAACGAGAGGATGGCTACCGACCCTTGCGACATATGAAATGCGGGGTAAGACATGAAGCCGCCAAAAGAGGACGTGTCATAGAGCTCATTCCTCTTATATGAAGACCCAGCTGGTGGGCTCCATGTGAAAGATGTTTTCTTGTTCGGGCCGTTTGTAGACAAAGTGTCAAATTCATTGCCTCAATAAAGCCATTAAGCAGGTATTGTCAGRGCTAAGGCGCTTTCTGGGCATGATCATGTCGTAATAGACCCACATCCTGAGATGTGATCCTTGATCTAGAGATACACAAGGATACACAACATCAGTAGGTTGGTCTTCTGAATTGAGTTCGCGNAGTGGAGTCCAGCTTGTGAACGCACCTGAAAATGTCCAACAACACCCTCTCAGCCATACCGGTAGCGAACGCTTAGCGATCCCGAAAAGCTCAAAGGAGCCCCCCTATCCCCTACGTCTCCCGTTTTCTGCAATATCCATGACGTGCTATTCGTCTAGAAGGGTGGTCTGCTGGCAGCTGCAAGACGTGGCAACTGGGAAAAATTCATGACAGATTTGTGAAACTGAAACCCGAGATAGCCAGGTGGATAGAGGATGGTCTTGCAGGAGTCCACCTTGATAAAATCCGCTCTTGAGCCGGCCAAGGTGCTGGAGGATAGCTCGACAGATAACTGAAAAACCGAAAAGTCGAACAGCCGATCTTGAGCCGATCGGCCCTGACGCACTTCCCAGTACGGGCATGAGGCGGCCCGACGCGCGCTAATTCGAGCGGCGCTTGGAAAAGCTCGTCCTGTTCAAAGTCATTTCGCGATATCCAGACCGTCTCGTCTTATCTCGTCCGGAGCGGTCCCCCCTGCTTACCGTCTGTCAATGGTAGCAATAACACAGGCTACTGATACCTACTCATTCACCGCCCAGGACCACCCAAATAGACCTAGTCAGCCAACTCCCTGCGGTAGGTCGCGGTTTCGCCTGCGGGGTTCTACTCCATATATGGACACCAATTACTCAGAGGGTTTCCTTTATTTGCGCGGATTGTGGGTTGTGCTATAAAAATATCGACGTTTCACGTTCAAGTTCATGAGTAAAGGCATAAAAATGTTTTAAGTGCATATGGTGATGCTCGGATCATTGAGGAGGAGCAGAAACGGTGAGAACGTTATCTACCCAAAGTAAGTCCAAAGAGACGGGAGGAAAGGAGATCGCAATCATGAAAATGGGTCATTGTACAGATATACTCCTCCGCGCTCGGCTATACAGTATACTATACATAGAATATGATACCGGAGAATGCGTGATGGCCTCCTCCATGACCAACCACGACCCCAGCAAGCCATTAACGGATTAGATTGGGGCCTGGTGCCGGCACCTTTCCTACCCTAAGCATATCCTAGCTTGACGGGGGAAGTTGCGACTGATTGCTCGGATGGTCCCCTCCATCATGCTAATCTCCATGAGGAAGCAGTGAAACGATTGATCAATGCGTCAAAACCCCCTTGGTTCTGACAAAACGGCTCGACTAATCTTAGAGCTGTATCTCAACACCTCGCTTCCTCTCTTCTTCGACACCACAATCACATACGGAAGACAAGTCTTCCCTAGTACGTTCCCTGAATTCAAAGAGCCTGGGTACTGGGAGATTGGCGCCCGTGCTTCATTTTATTTGTTGCATAAAGCTTATAATCCGAGTCTACGCTGCCGCGTTGCAGTATCCACACACGCACACATTGCCTTCAAATCCCGGTCTTTAGATCTCCTGACCTTGTTGCTCGTCATGGCGACGAGTAATATCCTCCCAGAGGCCTTACCCTCGTCCACTGTCCTCTTCCTCTTAGCTCTGGGCTATATCTATTTTCTGGTATGGGAGTTTGGAGAAACCAAGAAGGTGCGTAAGACTACGCGACGCTCTCCGTTGTCCTTGAGCACCAATTAAATAACTTTTTGTGCGATGGGTATGACAGCTTGCACACATCCCAAGTCTCGGATACACCAACCCGGTTTTATCTTACTGGTCTGCGCTCCGGTTCCAGCTTGACCCTCCCGGGTTTTTGAGGAGGGAGTGGGCCAAGGTATGTATGTTTTTCGCCGTCGTCAAAAAGATAGCGCCGACTGACTAATTTCCCCGCATATCCACTTCCTACCATTTGTTGATCAAACCTGACGCACACGGTGATCCAACGCGGCACAGATCCCACCCAACGCGAAACTCGTCAAAGTACCCTGCTTCTCTCGGTGGGCGGTCGTCCCCGCACGGTCACAGTATTACGCTGATATCGTCCGCGCTCCGGATAAGTATTTGTCGTCGGTGGAGGCTGCAAACGAGGTGCGTGCACTTTCCTCACTTATTGGCCTCGTCCGATATTCACTTCGCTCCGCATCGACCGACAGTTCTGGCAAGCAGAACTGACACTCCACACAGACGAAATAGGGGACAACATCCAGATACCTGTAATCGTGAACACTTTGAACAAGTCCTTAGGGAGCTTGGTCCCGCTTGTGCATGATGAAGCTGTTCTAGCGTTTGAAGAGGCATTTCCATTGGACCGCGAGGACGAGGAAGGTTCCCAAGATGGTGAGTGAATTTGCGATGGCTTATGACTTTATCGATGGGGAACTAAAACGGTTCTGTGGTTGTGCAGGGTGGAAATCGTTTACCATCTCGAGACCTATCATGAGTATCGTCGGGCGAGTGAGTAATAAGATTTTGGTGGGGTTACCTCTTTGTACGTCTCTTCTCCATTTCTTCGGTTACAATTCTTCGACNTTTTTTTTACTGACGTTTCTGCGTAAGGTCGAAACGCAGAGTACATCAATGCGAACATTGATTTCGCCGTCCAAGTGGTGGTTATGTCGCATATTTTACTCGCTGTGCCTACTTTTATCCGGAAGTACGTCTCGCAGAAGTTGCTCATGCGCCTATAGTGACTTGAAATATTTTGCTGCTAGCTTCGTCAACAAGTTGGTTTCGCCTATCCCCAAACGAGTTAAACAAATCACAGCGTTTACTCAGCCCTTGATTGACGAGAGGAAGGAGCAGGAGGAGAGGTTAGGCGAGGGGTACGAGAAACCTGTGCGTATCAATCGACTCTTTTCCAATCGCACCAAACCTTCTGACTGGTTTCGACGTCTAGTTTGACTTCCTGTCCTGGCTCATGGACGCTGCTCGCAAGTATAACAAGCCTGATAGGGACATTATACTTCGGATGATGGCGGTCAATTTTGCGTCTATACATACGACCTCGCTTGTGAGTCGCCTGCCTTTGTTTAGGTTGTCCTCGCTGATTTTTCATCAAAAATAGACATTCACAAACGCTCTATTAACACTCCTCGCACACCCTCAATACATCGAACCTATCCGCGAAGAATGCGAGAGGTGTGTCCGGGAGGAAGGGTGGACGAAAAGTGCTATCGACAAGATGGTGTTTTTGGATAGTTTCATGAAGGAGAGTCAGAGGGTGGACGTTGTCGCTGCCAGTACGTATATGTCGCGGCTTGAACTTAGCCGACTCTAACAGCAACAGTCCTAAGCAACAGACTCGCAGTCTCTGACTTTACGCTCCAAATTTCCTCGGACGGCGACACAGACTCTTCCGAAGGCGTATTCATACCAAAAGGCACAATGCTAGCAGGCAACTACCTCGATGCTCACTTTGCCAAAGAGGCTTGGTCTGGAGAGGATCCAGACACGTTCAACCCTTACAGGTTTATGAAAATCCAAAAAGAGACCGGCCGTCAATGGAATATTGCCACCACCTCTCCGAACTTTCTGACGTTTGGGCACGGAAGACATGCATGTCCCGGAAGATACCTTGCCGCGCAGGAGATGAAGTTGATGATGGCATATTCGGTGATAAAGTACGACATGAAATTGCCAGGCGCGGAGAAGACGCCTCAGAGACCGAAGAATATGTGGATTGGGAATCACTGTGTGGCCGACCCTCGAGTGAAGGTTTTGTTGAGGCGGAGGCCGGGTTCGATTGTAAGCTGAGTAGCTCGTCCGGGTACCCTTTATGTATAGCCAAATAATATACGGTACAGCCTATTTTAGACCACATTAAAGAGGGGATACGAGGGAAGTAAGCTGAGATGAACTCTGTCGAGCTTGGTCGTCTGACTTCCTCCGCGGTTGAGAGGCAAAGCCCATTTTGAGTCGTTTTACACTGTTAACGGCCTTAGGCTCAGGCTCAGAAAATCTGGACGCGCCTTCAAGACCGGAAAATGCGTCTGGATCGCATGCCAGCACGGAGTCGGAAGGGAGGGAAAGTCTTACCGGGATTGTAATCTACCTAGCAAGCGTTAGTTCGGTCGGGTACTATGTATGTATAACCAATTCAGAGTGATATAGGATGGGATTGACAATTTTTAATACCAAAGGATGCAAGGAAGGATAGCGGTGGAAAATCAGGTTTTCGTTCTGAATTTGGCTCTGCTTTCTTTACCATTGGGAGAGCAATCCCTAGCGTGCTTGCATAATTGCAATAGCCCAAACGCCAGTGGGCGCCACGCTATTAACTAGTTACATTTGTGACAAATCTATCATGGTTATGCGAATCTGCAGATATGCGAGCACCCTCGGGAGGAAGCGCGTCCCCAATGCGAACAAGCCTCGTCCAGTTCCTCTATACCGCGCACTTGCCGCGCACCCCGCGATTCCGCATCAGCTCAACCCCTTCCCCTATCGTGCGTTGTCTACCAAGGCCATTGCCAACGGAACCAAACATCGTGAGAAACCGACTGCTTACGGCTTTGCCCTTCGACTTTATGTCCTCTCCCTCCTTCTATTGAGCCGACAAAACGGATTCTGGGCGGCCACAATTGCGTACAAGGCAAGCTGAATGTGAGGGTTAAACAGTTCTGCCTCTTCGGCGCTCATCGGATTTGACGCCACGCTGAAGCCTCTGGAGAAGGTGCTCAAGTTTGGTAAGCGCTTCCAATGTTCCCTTACATTCCGTCCAGATATTGATACGATATTATTTTACACACATCAATCCAAAAGGATCGGAATACCATCCATCAGCACAATCCATCCCCGAGCCAGCCTGTCATGTGCCTTAATTGACATGACAATAATGGGGGTCAGACCAATAATTCTGGTGTTGATTCTGGTGTTGATTATTGAGCCGATCCTGGCACGGTTCTCAGAGTGTCCAGCGTGTGCGCAGAATCTGGAGCTAAAAGGGACTCCAAAGTTGCTTCGCCGCGCACCTAGATTCTTGCTTTTCCACGATTCCGATTCTGCCAGAGTCGAAACCAGAAGCGACTCCAGAATTGGCTCAGAATCGCAGGTCTGACTCCAATATTGTCTTCTGTCGGCAAGTTCCAGTATATATTGGGCATGAACAGCGCATTCGCTGCACCCACCTATCCTCAGGATCTTTGTCCTGCGATCACACTCACCTTCAGCAGAAATGTCGCGCCCTGCGCCGCTCTCCATTGACACGGACATTATCGACTCACCGAAGGCAGTTGATGCCCTGAGGAGCCAGTTTCAAGAATGGGACCAGGAGCACGCTAAGATGAAGGAACGCCTACCGAAAGATGGGCGCAATTATGTTAGGCATGCGCGCAATATCCTCCCGCTACTCGAAAGCCTGTCTGAAATCCACCCCGCTGCAAAAGGTCAGTATCCCTGCTTTCTCCAAGAGGATGTCCAATTGAATCGATTGTCGATAGTGGTGGTTTTCACTTTTCGTGCCGTCATAAACTTCCAGTACGACCGAATTGAAAACGAGCTCAGGGTGAATATTGTCTTGCTCACTCAAGCAGACGTGGTGCGCGCCGTCCTGGAGTGAGTCCCCGATTCATTAGGATAAAGCTATTTCTGACCAGCTTAATTTATGAATAGAGTCCACCTCGTAGCACAGGGAAGGAATGGCCCATCTGCCATCGATTCTGACGAACGTCTCCTGAAGCGCTTGCGCAAGATTGCCGAAGACATCAAGGAATGTGCGAATGCAATCGATACATACAAAAAAGAGGCCAAACTAGGTGAGTGTCCTCGGCGCATTACTCATAATTACCAACGCTGGTATAAAAATAGTGAAACTTTACAAGTCGCAGGAATGGAAGCTGCGTATAATGGACTTCAACCACATATTTATCGAGCACCGCACCTCTCTGTTGCAACTGCTTTCGATCAAAATGGCTCGGGGCGTTGATGATCTTCTTACCAAGATGGATGTCCTCTTGTCTCATGCATTCAATGCTAACCAGGAGTGGGAGAAAAGAGTGCAGGAGCGACTGCGCCAATATGGCTCCCTTGACTCTTGGATCAGCGACATGCCAAAGGTCCAGAAACTGATGGATCTGACCGAGGATGATCCTACGATTTTAGGGCGGCTGGATCCGAAGCAGGGTGAAGAAAAGCGAAATCAGCGTTTGAACTCGTTTCTAGTCGGGATCAAAGGCAACTTGGAGTCCACGGTTCAAATCCTTTGCGAAAATAATCTAGGAACCTTCACGAAGAAGTTGGACTTTCATACTCAACAGCTTCAAGAGTCCATTTCTCATGCAGCGACCTATGTTGTAGATCAGCTCTCCGGACCTCATGGGCGATTGCATCACGATGTGAGTCGAACCACGCGCTGTCCATTAGTACATTTCCGACTGACGACCCCGAGATAGGATTTGAAGAAGCTATGGAAAGAAATGGTATGTCCACCGTGCTAAGGCCAATCATTGTCTGACGCTTTTCTTTCAGGACTGGATCTTCTGCGTCGAAAACAAAATCTTTTCGATGGCCTTGCACGAATACTACCGAGACCGCTTCAGCGTCAAGCTGCCCACCGAACAAGATGGAGAGGCTCAGAATACCCGAAAACAAGATGAAGATCAATGGACGCTTGAATACCTTGGTGTCCATGCTCAAGACATTTGCCAGGCCATTGACCGCGACCTCTCAGGCTACATCCGTATTAGCGAAGTGAACGCTTTTACAGATGAGATACCTGAAGGGTGGACGTTTCCTCAGTGGTGCGTTTATCAAGGGGTTGGTGGGTGCTATTTTTATTTCTTTCATGCATCATTTGGTGCTCATCGTTGCTCAGGATGGCATTACGAACAGCAAATCTACCAGAAACGGTTGCAGTACCTGCTGGACGCCTATTACGAGGTACTCCCTCATGGTATGTTCCGGTTGACCGTGAAAGCTGGCCCGCGCCTGACATGTTTCCCACTAGTGACACCATGGAATCGAGGGAACGTTCAAGAAACTGGTAAATACCTCGGTTTGTTTCACAACCTGTCAAGAGGGCCTATCATTCGCCCCTACCATTTCCTTCCTCCTCGATTCATGGAGCAGATTCGTCAGAAAGTTTTAAAACAATCTGAACGATATCGTGCTGGATTCAAGAAACTTGCGCACTATATTGATTCAGACGACACTGTTCGAATGCTGTTCGAACACAACACGGTGGAGTCGGTGAGTTCCTGCCTCGCCAGCGATTGAAACATGGTTGACTCATCAAATGTAGTATATATTACCGCTGTGTGTGCTGATCATGGAGCACTGCGTCAATGTAGCCTATATCTCCAAGCACTACACAGTGGACCTCCGTGATTGGTATCTAATTCAAGACAGCATCCACACCGTCTGGACAGTAGTGGGTCAACGGATTTGTAACCTACATGGTAGAGTGTTCCCTCTCTTTTTTGGACTTTGCCCCGGTAAACTTGTCCATTCTAGCCACCTTCAAGGACAAGAAGTTGAATATAGAAAGTGCATCCAAGTCAATTTCCCAGCTTGATTTCTAAACTGACTCAAACCTCGTGTCAAATTAGATGCCATGGAAGACTTCAAGGACGGCTTGTACCGTGTCTGCTACCGCGAGCATTTCTACGGATTCAATGAACCTACTGAAAACATCAAATGGAGTGGTCTCGAAGTTGAATGTCGTAAAAACGATTTTGACATCCTCGACAATGTACGCTTTCCTCCAGCCCACGAGGGAGACCCGAGCGAGATTCTGGCGTATCGGACTTGGGAATCGTTCCATCCGGACGCGGATGAGATTCCCCCATCTGTGTGGCCGGACGATGAAGTTGTAGCCGAGTATTACGCCTCTATAGATATTGAACCTCGGGAGCCGAGTTTCTTCCCCCGTCATTTGTTAGTATGCAACTCCGGGTCTCTGAGCTTGCGTTCACTGACTGTTGTTCAGACGCTTTTGCAACAATTGTTCGAATTCCGGGTTCCCGATTACAGGTATGGCTTGCTACCACTGCGTCGATTGCAAGGGTGGGCGCTTCATTTTATCTACTCTTTCCCTCGCTAATTTGTTCGGACCTACCCCTAGATTACGACCTTTGCGGGGAATGCTTTGTCCTCCCTTTTGACTCGCTGAACGCAGATGAAAGCGTTGGTGGCGGGAAGCACTCAGCAGACCACGACCTCATGAAGATGACACTCAGTTTTCCCGAGCCATACCACCGCTGGGTCAGGGCCTTGGCGGCGTTTGAACGAGAACAAGAAGTTCAGTATGGCTTCTTCAGCCGACCGGAATTCTGGAGCTCCACTGAAGAAGGGAATCGGCAACCGGCACGGGTTGTCTGCACGCAGTGCAAGAGCCCTGTTGTCTGTGGGCCGTTCTATAAATGTCTTCACCAGCTGTGCTGCAGTGCGCCCATCTCCTCTCTTCTAATTGATTCAAATCCCTAACCTTCCTGTAGACGTTTATTTATGTCACGAGTGTGAGGAGCATCACAAATTTCCTAGCGATCCACATACAGAAGACGAGTATTTCGACTTTGCTGACACGGCGCTGGTTGGAGACATGCCTTTTGGCTCGTCGTTTGCATACCAAGGCGTACAGCAAGACGATGAAGGTGAAAGTGATGAAGGCGGTGAAGAGGGAGGGGACGAAGAAGGTGAAAATGATGAAGGCGGTGAAGAGGCAGGGTGCCAGAAAGGTGAGGACGAAGACAAGGATCAAGATCAAGATCACGGGGCAAATCCCCCAGGAACGGGATCCGAAGCGCCAAACCAAGGAAGCGCTACCACCTCATCGCACCGATCATGGCATACGCTCCTTGTCTTCCAGGATAAAATTGCAAAGGACGGATCCGGGCTCCACTCGTCTTGTCAGGGGGTTCAACAGCAGGTGGACCCGAAGCCCAGCGAAAATCTTGGCTCCAGTCCCAATGGTGAGGATAGGGTGGCCAGGCTTGAATCTCGAATCGAGGGTTTGGAATCTCATATAAATCAGCTGAAGGAGATGCTGGCTGAATTGCTTGCTAGATAATATATAGGTACTACTGGGTAGTTTGAATCGAGTTGATCGTTATAATTCGCATTCCTTCGAGGGAGATTTCACTGGTCCGGACCATTGGTCTTCTCGTCCCTGAATACATCTGAGATGATGGCGAAGTTAGATGGATGCGCGGCCGAACCCAAGCCTTTTTTGTCGTAAACGGCGAATATGATCTTCTGGAACCATCCTTGAAATTCTGGTCGTAGCAAAAGGCTTTTCATTTGGTCGGCCACGAGCACGAGGCGAGGTGGGCAGGCGTACGCGCCACACCCCATCGCACCTAATTGAACGCAGCACGCGTTTGCCCAGGTTATCTCGCATACCGAAAGCACGATACTACTGGCCATTATGCTTCGCTATGAGCGGCCATGCGGTGAACCAAGTGAGTCTTTCAAATCGTCCAATGTTAATTATTCTCGAAAGAAAGACGATCTGGTGACAACAGGCGGGCTCATGGTGCAGCGACAGTGGGTCGTGGTACTAACAGTCTCAGAGATAACCGAAGGGCCGAAATCTCGAACAGCCAATCGGCGCCGGCGCATTTCCCAGTATGGGCGTGAGCAGACGCGCGCTAATTCGAGCGGCGCTTGGAAAGTCTTATCCTCGTCTCGCGATGTCCAAATCCTTTCGTCCCATCTTGCCCGGAACGGTGGCTCCCCTATCCCCCTGGTCACTGTCTGAAAGAACACAGGCTGCTTATATTTATTTACCCTTTCACCCCGTGTCGTTTGTCTGAATCCAAATGTCCGCAGTCGCAGTCACAATCAGGATCAATCAAATGAATGATCCAAGACGACGACAAAAGGCCGTTGGTCCTGACAAGTGGCTCGACTAATTTTAGAGCTTTCTTCTCAAGACCCCCGCTTCCCCTCTTCTTCTTCTTCGACACCACACTCACGTACAGAAGAAGAGTCTTCGCGTGCTCCAGCTTGACCCGTTGCTAAAACGCTTATCGTCATCACTGCCGGAAACCCCGCACTCACACGTCTTTGGGTGTCTCAGTCCCCGGTTAATCATCTCACTTGGACCTGAACTCGTTGCAGCTCGTCATGGCCGCGAGTGCTATCCTCCCGGAGGGCTTGAACTCGTCGACTGTCCTGCTCGTCGCGACTCTAGGTTATGTCTATTTTCTTCTATGGACGTTTGGAGAGACTAAGAAGGTGTGTACTTACCGCGCTATCAGCCCACTACTGCATCTATAGCGCTAATCAACTAACTAACTGTGTGCGATGGGTCCGTATTTACGACAGCTCGCACACATCACAAGTCTCGGATACACAAACCCAATCTTATCTTACTGGTCCGCACTCCGTTTCCAAATCGACCCTCCCGGGTTTCTGAAGAGGGAGTGGGCGAAGGTGTGTATGTTCCTCGCGGTGGTGACGACGTTTACTGTCTGGCTGGCTGACTGATTTCTCTCCATACCATACTTACTCCATCTCCAATTCCCATCAATGATTTATCAAACTCGATGACGCGCATCATCATCCAATGCACAGATTCCACCCAACGCGAAACTCGTCAAATTACCCGGTTTCTCAAGATGGACCGTCCTCCCCGCTCAGTCAAAGTACTACGCTGACATCGTACGCGCTCCCGATAAGCATCTGTCGTCGCAGCAGGCTGTAAACGAGGTGCGTGCGTTTTCCTCAGTTGTTTGGCTTTGTATTACTCAATTCGCGACCCACAGTTCCTCCAAGCAGAACTGACTCTCCACACGGACGAGATCGGGGATAACATCCAAATACCCGTCATTGTCAATACCTTGAACAGGTCTCTGGGGGACTTGGTTCCGCTTGTGCATGATGAAGCGGTCTTGGCGTTTGATGAAGCGTTTCCTTTCGACGACTCAGAGGGGAAGTCTGAGGATGGTGAGTGAATTTGAATTGACGGGTTAATGAGACGAGATGGGCTAAATCAGTGCGATTGTTGTGCAGGATGGAAATCGTTTAAGATTTCGAGACCTATCATGAGCATCGTCGGGAGAGTCAGTAATAGGATTTTGGTTGGGTTGCCTCTTTGTGAGTAGCTTCTTAGCTAGTGACGGTGATACATTGCCGGTTTGACTGACGCTCCATTTTTCATTACAAGGCCGAAACGAAAAGTATATCAACACCAACATCGATTTTGCTGTCGAAGTGGTCGTCATGTCGTATATCTTGCTCGCTGTGCCTGCTTTTATCCGAAAGTAAGTTTTTTGTTTCGTAGCGTGTTCCAACGTCTGGACAGGAATTGATGCAATGATTTTGTTTTTTGCAGCCTAGTCAACAAACTCATTTCACCTATTCCTAAACGAGTCAAACAAAGCACAGCGTTTATTCAGCCCTTGATTGACGAGAGGAAGGAGAAGGAAGAGAAGTTTGGCGAGGGTTATGAGAAACCTGTACGTATTCCTTTATTCCCTTCTCAATTCTTTCCGATCGCACCAATCTTTCTAACATCTCAATGTCTAGTTTGATTTCTTGTCCTGGCTCATGGACACGGCTCGCAAGTATAACAAACCTGATAGGGACGTTATACTTCGGATGATGTCGACGAATTTTGGGTCTATACATACGACTTCGCTTGTGAGTCGTTTACCTTAGTTGCTCTAGGTTATCCTCGCTAAAATTTCCAATCTAACCAGACATTCACAAACGCCATGTTGACTCTCCTCGCTCACCCTCAATACATCGAACCTATTCGCGAAGAATGCGATAGGTGTGTTCAGGAGGAAGGATGGACGAAGGCTGCTATGGACAAGATGGTATTTTTGGACAGTTTCATGAAAGAGAGTCAGAGAGTGGACGTTGTCGCTGCCAGTACGTATACGTCACGGTCCAAACTCTTTGCCGACTTCATTACTCACCGTGCATCTAGTCCTAGGCAACAGACTCGCAATCTCCGACTTTACACTCAAACTTTCCTCAGACGGCGACGCTGACAGCTCTTCTTCGGAGGGGGTATTCATCCCCAAAGGCACAATGCTAGCGGCCAACTTCCTCGATGCCCACTTTGACAAAGCCGTGTGGTCTGGAGAGGACCCAGACTCGTTCGACCCCTATCGGTTTATGAAAATCCAAAAAGAGACGGGCCGTCAATGGGTTATTACCACCACCTCTCCCAACATTCTGACGTTTGGACATGGGAGACACGCGTGTCCCGGAAGATACCTTGCCGCGCAGGAGATGAAGTTGATGATGGCATATTTGGTTATGAAGTATGACATGAAATTGCCAGGCTCAGAGAAGACGACGCCTCAGAGACCGAGAAACTTGTGGATCGGGAATAATAGTATGCCCGATCCTCGAGTGAGGGTTTTGCTGAAGCGGAGGTCGGAAGCGAGCTCAGTAGGGTTGTGAGTTAGGGAGGTCCAGTCGGGGGTACCATGTATGTATAAGCTTAATGATATATCAAAAATCGGTAGATTGGGAATATGCCGCTCGAGTAAAGGTATTCGTTGTGGACTCTGTCATGATTCAGGAAGCTCGGCCACGAACAACCGAGTGACAGAGGACGGCCTAGACCAAAGATCAATACCAGAGGGACGCGAGAAAGGATGCTAGCAGAAGCTGAAGTGTTCGACTTGAGCCTCAGTCCTGGGACGTGAGATTGTCCACGCAATACGGCGTTCAGGAAGCAAAGCCCCAGTCAGTCTTTCCGTCGCCGCCGCAACATAATTGGGATGACAGCATCAGAAGCGGAGATCAGTCGAGGTTTGATCCATTCAGCCCGCCTTGGCACTTGTGCGCTTCCATCAATGTTCTATTTGTGGGGAGTATGGGTCCCTCTCTTCTTTGCCTTTCTTCTTTCGCACAGCGATGAAAGCTGGCATCGAGCGACCTCCAAATACTGAGTCTTGAGCCATAGTTGTTATTTGTCTCATGTGGGCGCCACTCTTTATATTTCTGAAAAATTTCTCATATGAATGTGCAGATCTACCAAAATGCAAACACCCTCTACTTCCACGCTGGACTCTCTGGAGGAAGCGCCTCCCCAATGCGAGCAGGCCACCTCACCCAACTCCTCCACATCCACGTTCCACCGACACTCAAAGCCGCGCACTCCGCGGATCCGTATCCGCTCATCCCAGCTTCCGTTGTACACCGTCGATCTCTCCCTCCCGCCGGCGAAAAGGTACACGCAGATATGCCACGACTTCCGGGACGCCCTCTCCGAGTTCAAGCACCTCTACCACGCTGTACTCGAGCTGGCTACCAGCGATCGCCAACTTCCCTTTCCTTTTAGCGCCATGAAACGAGGCGCTGTACGTGTTCTCGCGAAGATGGTGTTAAGGAGGGTGTATAGTAAAGAGGAGAGCGAGGAGATAAAAGGGATCCAAAAAGCCACAGGGATGAAGCTGGAGGAAGTCGTCGGCCTCAACACCTTTTTGGATCTATTTTGTGGATGTGTCAGTGGGGGCGTAAAGGCACAGCGAACACCAACGGAAGACGGTGAAGACACAGACGACACGCCGACGATGCTGCACTTCCGCGGCCTCGACTGGGAAATGGACTCCCTCCGCGACCTCCTCATCCAAGTCCAATACGTGCGTGACGGGCAAGTCGTAGCGCGCGCCGTGACGTACGCTGGGTACGTCGGGACTCTGACCGGAGTCAGAGAAGGCTTGTCCATGTCGATGAATTATCGATTGAGGTTTTTGACCTCACCGTCTGCCGCTCCGAATTCCCCGGACGATGGGTCCTCGTCAAAACCTCTCAAGCGTCCGAAATCATCGCTCTTCCGATATCGCCTCCACCAACTTTGCCTGCTCTTCGGCCTTCGGCCTTCCATCGCATCACAACTCCGATCTCTTCTTTTATCGCCAGGACCTGCACCGACATTAGATGAAGTGCAGGACTGGTGCAAGAGCGAGGGCGGGAGTCCCAGTTATTTGACGTTCTGCAGCAAGGACGAGGTTTTGATTATCGAGAATGACCTTGTCAAGCGTCACAGCCGTTCTTCAAAAGGCGATACTTCAACCCCAGCGACACCCGCTCCCAGCAGCAGTCCTACTACCCCCGCGACATACCGCTCTGACACATTCCTGACCGTAACCAACCACGACAGAGCACTCGAATCTCTTGTCAATTCCCCTCACTCGCCTTCGTGGATTGACATTTTACGTCAAAATGGATTCGAAGACGATGGTGATGGCGAGGACAAGATCAGTGTGGCGAGGAAGATTATGGAGAGCAGCATGCAGAGGAAGGCGTGTGTGGAGAAGTTGTATCAGGAATGCGTTGAGAAGCCTCAGAACTTGGAGAAGAACGTGTCGAGCGAAGGCGCGAATCCGAACCTTGAAGAATCCGAATCCGATCCCGCGGCTGGGCCATCGCAATCCTCCTCCCCCTCTCTTGGTAATTCTTCTACCCCTTCCCCTACTACTCCTCCGAACGCGGCTCAACCCGAAGTACAACCATCATCGAATCCAAACCCGCCGCCTTCCAAAACCAAAACCACCCACAACGTGGAAGTGGAAGATATCAAAACTTGGCTACGGACTTACCCACTCCGGAACGAGACGACCCATTTTTCGTGTATCATGGATCCTAGCGCACGCGATGGAGGTGCGATCGTTTGGGTCGAGGCTTGTGAGGAGGTGTAGTGTTTCATGGACAAACAAACGATTTATGTTTACGATTATTCATTTTTTCTCCCATTCATTCATTCATTCACGCATTTATTCATCCATCCAACGATTCATTTGCTCTCGGTTTCCATGTCATTGCTTATCGCTATCGCTATGTACTTCACTCGCCTATCGCTTTCGTTGTTGCTTTCGCTGTATTTTTTACCTGGCTTTCTAGATTTTTTTGATCTTTTTCTGGTTTTTTTAAAATCTTTTTGATCCATGAATTGTATGATGAATTATGTCCTTTTTTTCTGGTCTATACGTTGGTTAGACTGGCGCCTCTTTGCATGTATGTACAGACCTAGATCTAGGTTTATGACCAATTGGATTGTTGTTGTGCACTACGCATACCTAGTAAGCATATATTGTAGGTTCACGTTCAGTGAATTTGCATGCGACGATGGGCAGAAGGGAGCCGTTGCTACCGGTACCCTTTGATGGACATTTATTACTCCATGCCTTCGTCCTCCTGGGCCAACATGCACTGACAGAGTGGAAAAGGCCAATTTCATTTGTTGAGGTGGCGAAGCTCTGTAATACGAATGAAGGAAGAGGGCAACTTTCCTGCGATGCAAGCGACGAAGGCAAATACATAGTTGTACCACTCAGCAGCACGATGTATGATTCAAACTAGTATTCTAAACATTCAGAGTTGATCGTGAGAGGAGTCTATGACTGGAGGGCCAAGTATATATCCACGAGTCTACCAATCTACTCGACATCGTTGCCTTCGACTGTCTTCTCCCCGTCTTCTGTGAACTTGACATTCTCCTGGTACGCGTGTGCATCGGTAAGCTTACAGGAGATCAAGGCAGAGAGACAGGATGGTACATACATGGTGGTTTGATGACTTTCCGACATACTTTGTATGGTCTGGGCACGAAAAACATTAGATAAAGGAGCAGTTGGGCATTTTAACGAAAAGGGAGGAAAGAGACGTACACCCATAAGCCACGAGCTCGCCAGCAGGGTTTGTAAAGTCAACTCGGGTGTATGCAAGTTGTTTACCTGCGTCATAAAGGCATGAGCAAACAATCACATACGCGGTGAGAAGACGTACCAATGCCCGTGAGGACTGCCTTCGCATGCAAGACGTCACCAACTCTGCCAGCCGGGCGGACAAAGGAGGTACCAACGTCAGTGGACACTCCTGTCATGAAATGACCCTTTGAGGCGACGGCCAGAGAGCCGAGCGTGTCGGTGAGGGAGAGTATGAGACCCCCATGAACTATAAAATATATTTAGCGAAATCATGAGGTGAAAGGTGAAAAAGACCTCCTCACCTGTCTATAAACGGATGGGCCACTCAGTCAAGCTCGAACTTGGTGGTTGGAAGGAATTGAACACACCCCAACACGGTTAGCTAGTGTTCAAAGACATTTAGCGCGTGAATCCCAAAAGATTGGGAGCCAAGACGTACTGTTATACTGCTCCACTTTCAATGTTGCTTCGACCGTCCCTGGAACGGCACGCGTTACCACCAGCTGTGATTAAGGGCTTCATGGTATGTCAACGTGAAATGGAATGTCGAGAGTAACACTGATATGTACGTTTGGAAAGCACTGTGCATCGTGGCCTAATGTCCAGAGGATCAGCTACTGGCTGTTCTTTGTCACTGGGCGGACCCTTCAAGCCCGAAACAGTATGTACCTTTGTTATCGAGGAAAGACTTCCAAACCTGTTGGAGATGTTAGCTGGTGGGTCTAACATTGACGAGAAGGGGTATAGTCGCACCCTCCTGGTAAACCGCAGGCAAGCAGCCATGAGGCAACAGCGTCAACGATGAGATGATGGTGTTCGGAAGGAAAACGCGTCCTCGACGTCAARYGTCGAGCTACGCGGGGCAAGCACTGTTTCCCACACTCTTCCTCCACCACGGACGACGGCGACGGCGACGAGCTCACATCGGGCATCGTGGCCTTACCACTACCACGGTTGGACGGCCTATTCCGAATGATTTTCATATGTTTCCCGAGCTCACGGCGCTACAGCACCACTGACATCAGCCGGGAAACCCAAATGACAAAGATGTCTGTCAAACCGCACAAGATACCAGCGCTTTTCTCTTCCTTCCACAACGACGACGACGACAACGTACCCTGACGCACGATAAATGGCGAGCCTGCCGAACTTGAGTAGCGACGGGCCCCAAGGTGCGTATTTATCCAGCCGTTTTCTGGGCGTTCTGATGTCAACGAGCGCCTGTCATCAATAGGGAGGTCACATACATCCCCAGCGCCAAGTCGTGCCATGTATTCAGCGAGTGGAGGCTACGATGCGAGACCTGGGCCGCACGGCCTTGTTCCCCCTCCAGTGGTCGGGGAGGCCTTCGGCGCCTACCTCAGCTCACCGCCCACCAGTCGAAGGGACAACGGCTCAGTGTACGGCGGCTCTGAGCCCGCAGTGCCCTTGACCACCTTTGGCCGGAGGTTTGAAGCACCGACTAGGGTGAACTCAATTGCATCTGGGTACATTGGCAATCCCTTCAACAGATATGAAGACACTAGGCTGCCCTTTGGCGAAAACTGGCAACCACTAGCGCGGGGAGCATCATCTGGACGCAACTTGCAACCGCGACTAGTGCGCCAGTCGTCGAAGGGATACGCTGCAAATGATCTTTTCAAGAACGCAAAGCCTGGGAAGAAGCGTGACGAAATTCCAGATGACTTGACCTTCGACAACATTACTGCGAACAAAGGCGAAGCCTTTAGCTTCGAGGGGGGCCCTAAGTATCCTACAGGATACACCCCTGCTCCTCCACTGCGCCCCGTTCCCCCTCCGACCCTCGTTTCTCAGCATAGTGCCCCTTCACCCTCTTCCTTCCAGCCCCAGCAACAATATAACTCGCAACCGATGGCGCAAACTTCTGCTCATTCTTCTTCTCAACGGCCCACCTCCTTCCACTCTTTTCATGGTGTTCAGTCTCCCATAAAACAGCAAGCAACTGGGTCTTCCCCAGCGCCATATAAGCAACCCCAAGCCCCGATTTATCCTCAGCCCCACCTCCTCCAACAGCTGATGGGTTATTCGCAGCCTCCACCAGCTTCAACCCAAGCCCCCCAGCGTTTCAACGAACCATTTAGCCACTCGTACCCTCCCCCTAGCAGCMATCCCGATCTGAATGCGTCAGCCACGACTTCCCTGTCTCTACCCCCACGACCYCATCCCCTTTCTCCTACCGGCACTCCTCCTCCCGGTCACGACCCCTCCAGGCATAGTTTTGTGATGAATGCCAATGATCCTAGTTGGAACACGTCTGGGTCTGGGCTGGACGAGAGAAGCTCCCTGTATCCCAATGCACCTCTAACCCCGATTACGGAGTGGACGGAGCCCTCGCAAACTAGTGTCAACCAGCCTCCAGAGAACGGACAATCGTCCTGGCCACCCAGGTATTCGCACCAACCGTATGGAGAAGAGTACACTTCGGCCCCCTATGAATCACACCCCTATCGTTTTGAGGACGGGTACGGAGAAGTTCCTGACATCGACGAGCAAGCAGAGCTACAAACGCCTGCCGAGTTTAGCAACGAGAATAAGCAAACGTGGTGGGACAAGACCATATCATTCTTTGCTTTTGTCGGGATCATCCTCTTCCTACCCATCCTCTTGCCTATCCAATATTTCCACCGCAAGAAAAGGAGGCACGCGTATCAAGAGGTTTCAGGGTCCGAGGCCTCGACCGAGGCGCCGAGCAAAGTCGATATTGTCATTGCAGTGGCCAAGGGGATTCCCAAGTTTATATACCACCACGCGCTTCTCCGCCTCCCTTCGCTCTACTTCTCCCGCGTTGCGAGGATATTCGAGGAGGCCGACCTCAGTTTGAACGATCTCAAGACTATGGCTCTAGAGCTAGCTGCGAAGAAAATCAACGCCGCACCACGTATGGCGCATTATGGAATTTTCGAGGCCGGCGGGAGGAGTAAGCTGCCCCCGGCATACGAGAGTTTGAAGCTTACCTGGGAAGAATTCATCAATAATTTATTGAGGGAGTGGAAGACATTCAACTTGATTTCAGTTTTATTGCTCAGGTACGTTCCTGTCGACCCGGCTCAACAGTAATGCTGAACTTACTCGGGCTTAGTGCAATTTTGACTATCCTACAGATCGACGAAGCCGGACAGGATCCGTTTACGCGATACTTTGCTTTATCGTCATTGATTTGCGCATTGATCAGCCTGCTGTATGGGTGCATCTATATCATACGGTTCGGGACTATGAGAAAGCCACATAAAGCGGCTGAATGGGCCTTGGTGAGTCACTTGAAATTCATCATCAGCTACTCTTATCCCGATTGATTAATCTTGCTGCCATGTATAGGAAGCTAAAAAATCACGGAGGGGATCATACTGGACTGCCTGGGTGATGTTGGCTATGCCGGCCGTATACCTCGCATGGTAAGCACACTTCGCAACCTAATATACGAATGTAAAACTCAACTTTCTTTGATTTATAAGGTCTCTGCTGCTCTTCATTTGCTGCATCATGGCCTTCGTCTGGCGTACAGGTCACCGTGACGACTCAAAAGACCCTCCAGCGAAACTCCCGACCCCTCCTACCGAAATCTGCATGAAAATCCTGCGTAGCGTCGTCTCTGGCATCCTTGCACTGGGCCTAATCTACGGTGTTCTCATCGTGTCCACCTTCCAACGCTACGGACAAAGAATGGACAGAGCATGGAGGGCGCGGGTTGACAGGTGGATTGAGGAGAAAGCTTTGGCGGCTGCGTTGGAGGAAGAACTTGAAAATGAACGAAAGTGTCATGAAGAGTACGGGTATCAGCCTCCCGTTCTTGAAGGAACATATCCGGCTCCGACTCACCAACCCCCGCAACATCCCCCCTATGTGCCTAGAGACGCGCCGGGAGAGGGCGGAGGTCAGACTCAACGCGAACGATCTGCAACGCCAAGAAACGGGAATGAAGAGGGGACTGCCGGTTCTAGGCAGAATWCTGAATCGACGAACCAACCCCCGAGGCCGCCGCGTTACGTTCCTCGGCAACGTGACGAAGATTCAGATGCCGACAGCATAGGGAAACGGAGCGATGAAGATGAGTCGGACGAAGAGGGAGGTGGAGGCGTGCCAGACACTATTCTAGGCACTGTGGGCGCATTTGTTAGACCAGCAAATCTACCTCCCATCCGATCTGCATCGTCGCTGAACATCCAAAGGACTACCACACCAGAAAGCCTACAATCTTTGGGAAGGGACAGTGGGGCGCAGTTGTCAATCAAGTTGATGAAGAAAATTGAAGAAGAGGATGAGGGAAGAGTTCCTTCGACAAGTGGTCATTCGCCGATGCTGGGAGGGCACAGGGCTGGGGGATCTGAGGGCGTCAAAGCTGTACCAGAGGTTGTCCGTGGGGGTGCGAAGCAAGATACACGCGAAGTCCTCCGCCACCGGGACAGGCAAGGTTCAAATAGTGCAAATACAGCTGGTGCCTCCCCGACACTTGGATCTCAAAACTCTTCTTCACGCATATCCCAATCTTCCACTGTCATAGGTATCGCAGAAATTCCACCAACACCACAAACACTGTCGACCCTAGCCTCTCCCAACCCTTCACTTCCACCACGAGCATTGTCACCTCGGGAGTCTCTTCGGAGAGCCCCTCCTCCGCCCCCTCCACAGGCACCGAAGAAACCATCTATCTCTGTCATAACCCCTTTTGTTCCTCCACCCCCGCCTCCGCCGCTTCCACACAAGATCACCGCCTCAGCAGCTCCAGAAGGGGCCCTCTCCTCCTCTCCACTGCCTCCTCCTTTGCCACCTCGCCCGCTGGAGCTACTACAAATGGCAGATACAGTGACTACATCTCTGGTTCCACCATCTCCTGCACGTACCCGTTACGAAGATGATGGTGGTTCCCCTTTTGCAAGTTTGAGCGTGCTTGGCAGTAGTGGGAATCCAAGTCCCAAAACCAGCTTCGAAGGCCTAGATTCTGAGGTGTTGCCCTTGCTCAGAACACCCAGCGCGATGACGAGCGGGAGTCCGGCTTCCGGGCTAGGATCTGCTCTGACTCTCGAGAGTGACCACTTCAAGAATACGCCTTTGCTATCCGCTCCGGCCCGGAAAAGTGNCAAGGCCTGGAGCCTCAGCTTCGTACGACGCAGGGCGCTCGCCCAAGGTTTCTATGGAGGATTTGATGAAAGGGTTGAGCGCGCTCTCTTCAATACCCACCTCATCCTCTACCTCCTTGAATACACCGTCGTCAGCTTCCGGCAGCGGGAGTAGAAATCGAGGTGGTGCACCGCAAGAGACGACGCCAACCGGAGAAACGTCGAGCTATACTAGTGGCATGACCTACACTCCTCCGAGTGGTAGTTTGCTGCTATCGACCCCTAGTCCGAGTTACGACTCTTCTAAGGGTGCGACGCCGATCACACCGCCGGCTGCGGCTTATTCGGGGAGGTTCGGGCATGAGAAGAGGCCGAGTGAGCAGGCCGTTGACTTTTCGAGGATGCAGAGGCAGAGGAGTGGAGGCGGGGAAGTGATGAAGCCGGTTTCGGAGGTGCGGTCGGAGGGTGAGGATGAGGATGAGAAGGATGATATAGATGCGCGGTTGGATGAGGTCTTCGCAAGGAAGCGAGGTGGTTAGCCGTATCAGGATTTCTGGACTAAACAGTCAAAAAACAAAAGCCAAGGCTGAGAGCTGTGTTGTGGATGGGAGTCTTGGAGCTGATATCGGGATGGATGGGATGTTAGTGGGCATCTAATGCGGTGCGGTGGTATCCACCTTTTCCTTCTGCTACTGCGGTGGGTCAAACAGGCTTTTGACCCGATGTTGTCTTTGTACCGAGTTCGCACCTGTAAACAAGTCTGGACACCCTTCTGTTGTATGTTTGTAAACTGCTGTGGACTTCTGCGCAAGGGTTCTAAATGGATGTACTAATATGTAGTTTTCGGTTACACGAACGATTCTTCCGAGCCTGACTCACGTAGATCTTCTCGGCGCGCTGACCTCGCCGAACGCAATTCCTCACTCTGGCCTTGAGTAGGCCCGACGTTTTTGGCCCCGTGGTATGGACCAATCCTCTTGCTGTAAAGGTCTCCGATATCCTCGCAAACGGTGCCTAAGGTCATAGCCGGTGACGAGAGGCCAGACTGAAGATCGCCCTGACAATTAGGTCTTTGACAGCGGCGTCACTTCATAGAAATCTTCTGGAATTTATGACAAAATGAATGGTTGAATATCGATGTCTGTCGTCAGTACATCCAGCAAAAATCCAGCAAGAATAAATCTAATATGGCCAGCGGGGCATTGGTGCCCAACCGATTTTGAAAGCTCCCGGATGCCACAAATGGGAAGACGAATGACGGAGGCTGTGCTCTATAGTCTACGGTCTCGCGGCAAGTTTGGGCAGGTTGCACACCTTTTTCTACGCAGAACCACCGTTTTCCCTCCTTGGACAAACCAAGCCTGGCAGGTCCCATTTAATTTGTCTAAGCGATGAACAGCATTTGGAATCTGCCGCCGTTTATATTGGAAACGGGTTCGAGGGGCATTCAAAAGCTCAGCCTAGACCAGCTTGTGAAAAAGGCGGCGCCCTCAGTTTGTTTTCCAAGCACCTCTCTTTCTCTAGCTCCATCGCTCCATTTCCACGACAACGACGCCCGTGGCCGCGTGCTTGACCATGTATTCAGGTTATTCAGAATCCAACACACCTTCGAGAAGCTCTTCGACGAGTGCACATAGCCATCATAGCGTGGGATATGGATATCGAGCGTCTGTGAGTTCGAGCATAGCATGGTGTTTCAGGGCCGAGCTCACATGTCGCGTTTCGGCACGATACTATCACAGATACAAGGGGACGTTCCCAAAACCGTTCATAACTTGCTGGCGTCAACGAAGCAACTACAAGAGGTGCTAGAAGATTGGAGCCTTGGTCGGGCAACGGAGACCCAAGTCAGCGATGTATACGTGCAGATTGGGACAGAGTTCAATGCTACGATTGCTGCATTTGCGTATCACCAGATTGATTTGAGGTACGCTCCCTGTCTCATCTCTATGATTCCAGGTTGAGCTGACGATTGTTGGACGACCTTTTCACCACGCAGCGACCTCCATTCCGTTCCACATGAGATGCGGACGGTGCTGGAGCAGTGTCTTGCGGAAGACCCGACACCGGAGACGTTGGCCCAGTTCATGCCGCAACTCAAAGCAGTGCTGATAAAACTGCTGAGAGGGCTTCAAACCCGTCAGGATACCTGGCATTCGCGTTCGATGGTGGCCAACGGTGCTAGTCCTCGCAATTCGAGGTGAATCTCTTCGGAGGCTCCTGCAAACACCGGGTCTTCGTCGCGGTAAAGCAAATGCCTTCATAAAACCGCACATACACGTCTCTTCTCCCTTACTTTATAATTACCCTATGGCTGTCATGTTACCCTTAGTATCCATTGGAATCACGCTGTAGCTGTAGTATTCGACTCGTTCTGTATTCGATAGATTCGCCTTATCACACACGCTTCCGCGTTGCCTCTAGAGTCAATACGTTAAACCTACACTAGTTACGGGTCAGTATGGTCTTGCACATGGTAGCTGCTAGTTTGGTTGCGAGGGTACGAGCGGGAGGACATGGTGCCAAGTGAACCCTAACCCCAACAGCGACATTTCCGTGCAACACCTCTCCCAGTCCTGGTTGGACTCAATCACCACTCAGGACATCGCAGCGGCTTTGAATTAAATGACTTACGGGCATATGGACAAATCTGCAAAGCCTACAGGCTACTGGCAAGTCTCAAGCTAGGGATCCTCGCCTTCGACATTCATATTCAATATTCATTCTCATTTCCTGACCGACCTCAAACGCGATGTGATCCTTGGCGCCATCAACGCTGCTTCTTTCCTCCATCTGCGTCGAACTCGGCATCTCCTCGCATGGCTTTCTTCGCATGATGCAACACTATGTAAGCCCCCGTAAAGCGAGGAAGCAATATGGCGTTAATACTCGGTGACTCACACCGTTATGGTGCGTCTACCATATGTACTTCGCAGAAGGGATTAATGTGACAAAAGAAGCCTGAACAGGCTTGGAGACAAACCTTCTTGGCCGAGAACACAGCAGGTGTGGCAACCCTTAGTAACAGGCCCACATGTCTCCATGGTCATTCGTGAGTTTATCGACGACATTATCTGTGCGCTTCACATTGCTCATTTCCTTCGGATTCGCAAAAGGAACCAATCGAAGTGTGGGGCACAAGGTACCTTGTTCTGCGGTAGGTTTCCTTCGAATTCATCTGCTTCCCGTCCACCTTGCAGTATGGTCGTGTGCCTTGGTGGAAGCGTTGCAACCAGGTGCTACGAGACCTGATACCACCTGGTACCCGTTGTCGCAATCAGCACGCCTGCTGCGCCAGTGTCCATAAAAAGGGCCGCCCGGCGATGCCTTGCTCGGTTCATCCTTGGCTATATTATTCGCGTGGAAACGAACACGACGACGCCTTGCTGAAACTCAACCCTTCTTGCACGCACTCCCCTTGACCTTCGACCATCATGACGCTGTTTCTGCGAAGGGTTCTTCTGGCCGTTGTCGCTGCTGCTGTGGCCTGCCAGGCACTCATTACTGAGGAAGAGCTTGCCGAGAAAGCTGCCCAGGGCTTGAGACTTATTGACTTCGAGGAAGGCGTCGAGCCTGTTTGGATGACGGAAGACGAGAAGCTCGAGTTGATCAGGTCTGACAAGAACTTCGTGAGCCACCTTACCTTCCCCTTGTTAACATACTAACTGAGTGACGTACAGTTCGACGTCACGGAGACCTACGATCCTCTCGAAGGAGAATCCTTCACCCTCTTCCGTGCGGGACAGGTTGCTTGTAAGTTTGGATTCCTAATCCTTGGGATTTGGAAGATTGACATGGGCTGTTCTTGCAGATTCTCCCCCTTCGAGGAGGGCCGATGTCACTCCTCTGATTGCGAAAATCTCTCTGTCTAACATGCAAGGATATCTTGCGAACTTGACCAACTTCCACAACCGTTACTACCGGTCGGCTACCGGAGCCGCTGCCTCCGTCTGGATCAGGGATACAGTCCAGCAGGTCCGTGCCTACATTTGAAGCGATGTAGCATGTATTGAATCACCGTCACCCAGATTGCGACTAGCTACCCCACAAGCCGAGCTACCGTATCCCTCTTCGCGCACTCTTTCGTGCAGAGCTCCATCATCGCCAAGATTCCTGGCAAGAACCCTGCAGCACCCATCGTTGTGCTCGGTGCCCACATGGACTCTATCAACTCTCGCGATACCTCTGGACGTGCCCCTGGCGCGGACGACGATGGTAGTGGGAGCGTGAACCTGTTGGAAGCCTTCCGCGTCCTTGTCACCTCAGGCTTCCAACCCGAGGGCCCCGTCGAGTTCCACTGGTATGCAGGTGAAGAGGCCGGCTTGTTGGGTTCTCAGGCGATCGCACGGGACTACAAATCCAGGAATGTTGAGCTCAAGGGTATGTTGCAGTTGGATATGACGGCCTAGTATGTCATCTCTTTCTCGTTTGTGGGACCTTGCTGATGACATTACGATGATAGCGTAAGGCCTGGGTCGACGGAGGTCATCAGCTTGATGCCCGTGCGTGCTATCTTATTCAATTACTATCGCTTTGGAGCGCTGACGTCGCACTCGGGATTACTAGGATTTCACCAACAGCAACTTGACGAGCTTTATCGGCGCTCTTGTGGACAACTATTCGAGGTTGAACTGGGCTATCAATAATCCTGTGCGCATCTACGTTTACCCCAATCTTTTTGCGGGTCATGACTGACGATGACGATGGCTTTCACGTTTCTAGTGCGGCTACGCGTGCTCCGACCATGCTAGCTGGGATAGGCAAGGCTACCCCGCTGCGTTGCCTTTCGAGGGCACTTACCCGAGCAACTCTAATGGAGTAATTCACTCTGCTAGTGACACCATTACCGTCAGTGGCTTCTCCTGGGACCATACTTTGGAGTATACCAAGCTCGCCGTCGCATACGCGTACGAGCTGGGATTCCAGTAAATTTTAGTTTCGTCGTGTCGGGAGAAGAATCCAAAAATTTGTCGTCTTTCGTGTCTCCGAGGCCATTTTGTGTCTGTGTGTTTTCCGAGGAGTGCTTGCGTGCTGAACCCTGAAGATCATTACCTTCTCGTTCCGGACGCAAATCTGGGTGCTGGTCCCGGCGGCACAGTTGTCGGAAGGGAAGCAGCTGTGACTTGGTAGAATCAGATATTGGCCTCTCAGTTCACCGTCATAGCTTGGTCGTCTCGTATCGCCGCGGACCAAGACAGAGAAAAGCGTGCGAGACCAAAAAATGGGTATGGGAAATTGACGAGTCCTCGGACTCTCCAAATTGATGAAAAGACACAGCTCAAGTGATATTTCCACTCTTATAAGTCAAGTAGGATGGCTGGATCGTTTCAACCTTGCAACCCCTCCTCAAGTCTGCTATACTATTGCCGGATAATTGCCGGAGCGTCTATTTCGGGCGCAGAAACGTGACTTTAAGTCACGAGACACGCACAGCCTGTAATTGTTTTGAGCTGTTGTGTGATCCAGCTTACCTTTCCCGCTCACCCACCGTCTCCACCTCAAAGTCCTCGATTTCTCCTCTCCAATGGCCAGCAAACCAGCTCAGAAACGGGTCAGTGTCCAAGATATACCCTTGCCGCCGTCGCAGACGTTGAGCTCATCCTTGACCCCTTTGCTACCCCACAGCTTACGAAAGAGTATGCCGCAATGCAGAGGGAGCCGCCCCCATTCATTTGGGCAGCGCCGGATGAGAAGAACATTCTGACTTGTGCGTTATCCAATCCTTTGAGCGTCGAGGACCGGGGTACTCATTTGGTGCTCGATTTCCAGGGAATTATCTTATCGTAAGAGCCACTTTTCGGTTGGCGGCGAAGCAGCAATTAACGGCGTTGTGACGCAGAGGGGTCCACCGGATTCACCGTACGTCGGAGGAGAGTATCACGGTGTGCTCCTGTTTCCTTCAGAATATCCCTTCAAACCACCTGGCATCAAGGTACGCTTTCCGGGTTGTGCTGCGTGTGACAGGATCCTGACGAAGGCACTTTCTCGATCAGATGTACACGCCCTCTGGACGTTTCCAGCCTGACAAAAAGATTTGCTTCTCGATGTCGGATTTTCACCCCGGAACCGTGAGTTTAGCTTGCCGACAATGTTGTGTGGGGAGGATGGTACTGACAGCCTTCGTTCGCCGTCTTTAGTGGAATCCAGCATGGAGCGTGCAAACAATGTGAGCTATCCTTTCTTCTACGATCTTCGGGTCTTGGTGAAGCTTCTTGGGCTAGCATCGTTTCGATCGCTCCCGTTTCACCGGCACTTCCTTAGATTCCTTCATTATTTGGATTTCGTTACTTATTAATGACTTGCCTTATAGTTTAACTGGTCTATTGTCATTCATGCTTTCAGATGAAATGACCACAGGCTCAGTAACTTCATCTGATGCACACAAGAGGGTTTTTGCCGCCCGTAGCCACGGCTGGAATCTGACTCAATCGAGGTTCCGAGACGCCTTCCCTGAGGTGAGTCAACGATGTTTGAATCAGCTGCATGCCCTGGATCCTGAATGCATTGCCTCCTTCCTGTAGCATTGTACACCTGAACCGCGAGACCTCCCCAACATGGGAGAAAAAGAGCGTGGCAAGCCCGAAAGCGCTTCGACACCATCATCGACGCCATCACAACCGAGACCCTCCACATCACCTGCACATCCACCAGCTGCCACATCCTCATCGCAAGGCACCACTCCAGCGACACTTCCACTGCCGTTCCCTATGGCCCAGCCAACACCACATGCTCCTTCTCCACGTGGGAAGGCCGACGAAGTGGGTACCAACAGGGCGATTGCAGCCACTGGATGGATTGGGACTTTCCGTCAGATAATATGGGAAAAGTGGCGATGGTGCGCAGTTATCGCTGTGGCAGTCATGGTGTCGAGATTCTCCACGGCGCCATGATCGATGTGGACGATCCCCTCCTCCGTTTAGTCTTGCAGTTGCAGTTTGAGCATTCCGCAAGATTCGGACATGTCTGCTTCTTTGCTTCCACATCACGTGCACACCTTGCAATAACGTTCGTTGTTCTCTGCCCGACATTGTCATTATCGCTGCATATCCCTGGGTCTTATCGGTCTCTACTTTACAACATTCTTTCGGGTTCCACTTTACGAAGGGTTGGGTAATGATGCTCCCAAGCATTTGCTTCCTCCCTTTCTACACGCACGACTGGGGCGCCTTTTCATAAGGTCGCTTCCGATTTACGACATATACCCAACGCTTTGCGTTTCCATCGCACCCTCTTCACGCATACCTACCATCATGTATATTCTTCTCCGGCCGATCGATGCGTAGACCCATGCCTCGCTCGAGTCTCGGGGAGCCTGTGGATCAGACCCTTCTCCCATCCCATTCCTTCTCCGACCTAGCCCTCGTTTGTTACCTCTTTTCCTTATGTTTCTATCAACAGACATATAGTATCTCTTTCATTTTGACCAGCAAACACATCTCATCCATCTCTATTATCTCTTCTCATTCCTGAGAGGTCTCTCAATGTATGTATTTCAGGTGGCTATTTTAATGTACTACATACGTCCTATGTACGAACAGTCGACGAATATATATCGATGCTACGAGGATAGAAGCGTCTGCGCCGCGCTCAGTTTCGAGGGCGGAGGGTGCAGTTGGACACTCGTGAGAGAAATGTGGTGACGGCATCACGGCAAACATCGGGCGCTAACAGGTCCTTAGGCGCTTGTGGTGACGTCGTTGACGATCGACAAAACCGGGGTTCTGTTTGTCTTTCAACGCAGATGGATGGTTAACGTGAGCAGTACGTGAAAGCTGCTTTATGTGAATCAAGTGATCTCCCGGTCAGAAAGCTGTCAATACGAGTTCGGAACTGCGAGACGGACTCGGAGAAGTTCACTGAGATGTCATGGTCCTTGGTCATGCTGTGGAGTGCGAACGTGGTCTTATCTTTAATTTCAGGTACAATGAGCTATCCATTATTTAAGGATAATTTAACCTGCATTCGATGCTTATCTTTAGGCAGGATGTGGCGTGTCTATTGATTGCGTGCTCACTTGCAGCTCTTATCGAGATCAAAGGAGTTGCCCGCCACGACTGGGAGGGACAAGCGCTCGTTGATTGCAGAGCGAAAGTCTCGGCCCGTCAAGGGACTGATACTGTCGCGGGAGACGGCACAGGAACAGGTAGGTTTATGTTATGTGCTCCAATTTTGAGTTCGACACAGATAGATCAGCAGACGTCGTTCGGTGGTATATTGGGCTTTAGAGTGGGCGTAGGTCACAGCAGAAACAGGGTGCGATTTCGCTCTGAAAGGTCTGTTCGCAGGTATGCGGGACTCGAAACATTCCTGCACGTGGAGGCTGCCACTTTAGCGTGTTACCATCAGCTTCTTTGTGCGTGTCTAAGTAGTGAGCTATTCCAGAGTTAGAGACACAGACAGAATACATGTTATCGTAAGTAAGAGACCTTCGCCACCGTCAGTACGCCACAAAGAGACCGATGTCGACGCCGTTAACGAGATCGTCGTAAGCAATCAATACATTCAAACTAAAAAGACACTCAGAATGCCACCGTTGTCTCCCTCACTCTCTTGTCCCTTTTCGCCACGTTTCCCTCACGTTTTTCGAAATCGAACATTCGAAGATGCGCCGTCCTGCGGCTTGCCCGTGAAACAGGGATAACAATACATACAAAATTTCTTGCACGCAATCTGTATGATCATTAGGCCGTTATGTTCGGTCTGATGCAAGGGTGCAGTCCGGCGCGACAACCAACTCGTTACCGAAGACGTGTGACGCAGGCCCAGCTGTTGGGTCAAACACTAACTGCGCCGCCGTTGCACAGCACTAAAGTTGACGCGAAGTAACCGAGAGATGTACATGAGTAGTTCCGTAAGTGAAGATTGAATGTCCTAGATTTACAAGTGTCGGTAGCGAAGAAAATAGTGTTCCATGGAAGGGGACTAGCAAAGAGACTAGATGAGACCTTGAAAAGACCGTAAGGGTAAGTACATGCGATGAATGAGTCATACAAGAGATTTGCTTTTTCTAACAAAAGTATAAATTAGGTGGGTGAATTTCGCGAGATTTCACGGTCGGAAAACCAGCGATCAAGGTACAAACTCGCTTCAGAGATAAGGACAAAAGCGACCGCTGTACCTATTGGAGATACGACATTAGGCTGCCGTGCCCAAGATAGCCTCGTCGAGCTTGATCGCCTCATACACACGCAGCGTGCGCACATGCGTCATCTCGCTACGTGAGTACGGAGGGGCAATGCTAGGAGTGGGGGATGATCGCCCAGTCGCAGCAGCGGGGTCAACCCCAGCCGCACCTGTCGAGTCCAGATTGGGGATGGTACCAGAACTTGAGGATGCAATCTTGGGAGTGATTTGAGATCTAGACGTTGTCGGACTGTCGGCCCCATCAAGCGGCCAAGCAAAGCGTTGTCGTAGTTCCCTTGAACAAGCCATATTAGCAATTAATTACCCCAAGCACGAGGTGCAACAGCCAAAACACCCGAGAAGACGGTTGCCTGGGTGGATGCGGATGAAGATAGTAACTTACGATTGGTACTCCCACATTGCGTCCTGCCCGTCGGAGGATACAGACATGATGGAACCGCGAGTACTGGCAGCGTCTGATAGGGAGGGTGACTTATCTCTGTCGCGGTAGTCACCTGGTGGGTGGTTGAATCGCGCTCGGAGAAACCTAGACAGTAGTTAGCCTGAGATTGGTCTGTGAATAGATAGGTCGTGTATTAACGTACCCTTCGTATTCCCAAAGAGCCTCCAAAACCGAATCCTCATCAATCTCCTCATCCTCAGTAGCTTCCATCGCATGCTCCACCAAGAATTTCTTGCAAGAAAGCAACATCCGTAAATGCTTGGACGCATGGATCTCCAATTCTTGTCGAGTCATGGGAATGAAGGTCGAAGGTGATAGTACGAGACCAGGCGAACAGGATAGTGGCGTCCCCACCACGCGCTGAGATCTGATCGTACGCGCGGGCGACGCTGAAGGAATATGCTTGAAGTTGCTTCCGAAGCTCCCATACCGGTCATGGCTCTTCGAAGAGTCGTCTCGGCGACCACGGGGTGCATCGTCGTCAACAGCAACGTCAGGAGGTGCCAATGAAAGGTGCATTGTGCGAACCTCCCGCGCATGCCCAAAAACGTCCTTCATAAGATCCAACACAAACTCTTCTGGTCTCATGTGCATGCCAAACTTGTGGGTAAGCATGTGCTCGAACAAGGATTCCAAATCTCTGGATGTGGCCACATGTCGGCCCCAAGATCGCCAGCGGGTACTGCCTTGGGTCATTCGACTTCGATTTCTAGAGACAGGAGTTCCACGAGGATCGTGTACTCGCAAGGGCTCACGAACGACTTGGGCCTCGGGCTCCCTGCCGCTGAGGGTCGCTGTATCATCCAGGTCGCTTTCACCCTCCTCTTTGACCTGGTAAAGGTCAAGGATATCGACTTCTTCCTCCTCCTCGTGTGGGAATCCGAGGCCGGGATTGGGGTGATCTGAGTCGTCATAAATGCAGAAGGTGGAGAAGGCGGAAGAGGGTATGTTGATATCCAACTGAGGTGCTAACATATCGAGTCGAGGAGTTGATGGGGTGGTGAGGTAGGGCATCGATGTCGATGTCGGCTTTCCGTACGGGAAGATAATGCTGTCGTCGATCAACTCCAGACGACCACCGATCGTCAGAACTCTGCAGACTTCTTGGAAGACGAAGATCCAGGCATCCGCAGTAATGGCGAGCGTCAGGGATGACATCCGCACGAGGTCAAATGAGTTGTCGCTGAATGGCAATCGCTGTTTGAGGCTAGAAAAGGTTTCAGCCAGGCGAAGAGGAGGCAAAGGACGAGACAACGTACAAGTTGCCTCGAACGAATCGAATATTATCAGCAACTCCTTGCTTAGTCGCCCAAGGTAACAAGACTTTCGAGATATCGACCATATCGTATCCCGTCACCTTGGTGCCATGGCCCTTCCACGCAATGGCGGCGTCCACCACCCAGTGTCTGCGACAGAAATGTCAGAATTAAAATTACAAATTAGAACGACACGAATGATGACGTACCCTTGACCACATCCAAGGTCGAGAACAGTGGCAGGAGGATCGTTACCATAGTCATTAAAGCTAGGATTGCCAGTTCCCTTCAGCCGGTTGAGAAGGTCACCAGTGTGTCGGTCACTAAAGGCGGTCAATATCAGAGGCGGTGACCAAGATAAACAGCGCTTACTTGTCAAGGAGTATCGTATCGTAAGGGTCGAGGGGATAGCTTCCTATCCTCGATTTGATCCTCTTCACTCGCTCTTGCATCCGAAGTTCGGGGGACAACTGTTGATCGCGATACGCCTCGAACGCCGGTCCAGCAGGCCCACCCCCACTCGTCGTCGAACCAATCTGCGATCCTTCATAATCGTCACCAGAGAACTCGGACCCGGTAACAAGTGTATGGGCGAGCGGAGACGGAGGGGAATCAGGCATGCTAGAGGCCGATTTCTTCTTCTTGATAGTAATGCCCAAAAACTTGGTGCGGCCATTCGACGACCCAGACGACTTCCTCGAATGCTTGCCGCTTGCCTTCTTGCCAAACCTGAGGCTGAGAGGAGCAGCATTCGGGTGAGCACGAGACCTGCCACCCGGGTATACAAACCCAGGATTGGAGCGACTCGATGTTGAACTGGTAGTCGTATTCGACGTGTCCGCCGTGGCAGTCGACATCTTTCGAGGTCGTGTGAAGGGGTCGGTATGAGAGGTGTGACTGTTCGTCCCACTACCTTCGCCAGTTTTTGAGGACCCAGAAGAACCTGAATTCATTGACTGGCCCATCGAGGTCTGATTCCGCAGCAAAGGGGGACTCGTCCTCACAGGCGACCTTGTGGGGTCGATAGGAGAAACAGGGGCGTCATCACCACCCTGCTCAACGCGAGACTTGGCCCTCTTCGCAGCGAGATTGAGCTTTGGCTTCCCGGTAGTGGAGGAAATTTTGGCTTTAACCGCGGAGCGCGAACCGGGGAAGACAAAGGCAGTAGACTCTGGGCCGCGTGATCCCTGGGAGCCATCTGACCACCGTGAAGCGCTGGAGATTATGGATACGCTAGAGCTGAAGGCACGGGCTCGGACAGATGTACCAGCGATGGAATCAATCGGGGAGCCCGGTTCCTCGTCGTGAGGGCCCAGATTTCTGTCGTACCAACCTCCTACGTTCCCTGGCCCCGAGCCTGACGGATCCATCCTGGAGCGACCGTTGCGTCCGGAAGCCATGCCAATGTCAGAGGGGGGTGGAGACGGGTAGTATTTTGCATTCTCCCTCTGGATTGGACGATAAGACGGATCCCAGCGTGGAGTTTCTGGCTCAGCCGTGACTCGGAGCTGAGGTCGCACTGAATGTTGAGGAGGATATGGAGCCCCATAATCGGGGAGTCCCAAAGGAGAAGAGCGTGGTGTTGCTGGAGGTCGAAGTAGCAATGATGTTTGAAATGCTTGTTCTTGAAGAATTGGGCTAACTTCGGAGAATTGAGGGGAAGGAGCGGAATAAGGGATGGGGGATCTAGACGGGGAAGGGAGGGACGGATGTGGAGTCGACGGCGAAGGCATCTTTTCGGGGGGGTATGGCGAAGGGTGAAGAGGTTGCCCATTAATCGGGTTATTGGGCAAGGGCCGACCGTTTCTTGGACGTGGAGGTGGTGGAGGCTGGTAACTGGCCTCCAGGAATATGTGGGGAGGGGGAGTTGGGAACTGGTCGGAGAGAGGCGATTGGTTGTTGACGGAGGAGAACATATTGGATGTTGAGGCGGCCTTTTTGACCGCATATCCCTGGGTCGAAGGCAGCTCGAAACCCGCGGATTGCTTTGGTGGTAACGGGTGGTACTGATCTGGAGGGGAAGGATAGGCCACAGCATAATTTTTAAGGCGGGGGGAACTGAAGGTGGACCCGCTGTATCCGTTCAAAGGTTGGATGTTTCGTGGAGTTTCCGAACGCGACACTCGGATGTCTGGGGAAGGGGGAGCGTAGAAGTCGGCATAACCGTCAGGACGCCGCGGGAGATCTGCTACACCATGAAGCTTCGTGTCAGAGCGTGGTGGAGGAGATGGGTACGTCTGGACGTTCTCCTTCTTCGCCGCTGGGGCCACCGACTTAGACCTCGAGAAAAATCCACGAGACTTGCTTTCCTTTGGTTCCTTGGGTTCCTTGGGCTCCTTCTGCTGTAACTTCTTTCGTCCCGCAGCCGTACGAGATGACATGGTTAAGGGCCAGACAAACCCTTGGCTTCCGCCAGAGGATTAAGGATGTCGGCTTTCTGCAATCTGTGGGGTCGGGGAATGAGGGGGAAATGATAACTCTGGTCAAGCGCCAAAGGATGTTTAAAGTGAATGAAAATGATAAAGGCCGTTTTCGGGAGGAAATCTGAGCGGGAACCAGGGATCTGGAGGCCTTGTTTCCTAAAAGACATTTGGACGCATCTGGTTAACCCGCTGATGGATCGAGTATTAATCCATTAGGAAACCACGATAGCTTCCTGATGAACCTTGTCGAGTTGTTTACACAGGTTTCCACGACTCGTAAGGAACTGGGAGGCTTATCGCTGAACGGCTGGCGAACCGATACCTTTATCTGACAAGAACCAGCCCAGTTATCCGGACTGTGAGAAGGGGAGAATAAGGTGGTCCTAGTGGTTTGACTACCACTACAGACGTCAAAAGTCAAAGACCATAAAACCTATGTAACGACGATTATCAGTCAACGATTCTGTACGATGACAAAGTCCAGAAACTGTACCCATGGCGTCCAAGCAAATCACATGTAATGGCCAAATAATGTCCGACCAGCTATCGACTTATCAGCCAATCATTCTAAAAGATAAGTAAACCCTGCGCAGGGTTCTGGAAGCTGGCTTTCCATTCAGTTCCCCCAAGCGAGGTTCTTCAGTGCCCATCCCGCTTCTATTGGCCAGAGGTATACATTGCGCGTGGTCGCATTTAAATAGAGGGGGTGTTGTCCACATACTAGGTTTACGTCGAAGTGCTGAGCTGGCGTGCCGAGCCAGTATCAATCGCCGTGTGGGAACAAGTCCAAAGCAGAGCAAACAGCGCGATAAGATTGTAATTTTCTGAAAAGGACCTCTTTCACCTCAACGCCCAACGGCTCTCAAATAGGATTTTTCTTATATCTTGCTTTTCATGTTTTAAGCGCTTGTCTTATGCTTTCCAATGGTAGGCATCGCCCATTGAAACATCTTGTGGGGTTTGGCAGGGTTTGGCAGCGTCAAACCCCTGAGGCTGTAAATCTTCCGAAAGTTCAAGACCTTTGTAATCTTGGACTAGTCCAGACATGTTTGGGAGCTTGTCAGATTAAGTCGAGATAAAAGACTTCTGGCATGAACATGGTGCGTTTCCTGTGATCTCCCATTTCTTGAATGAGTTTGAAGAGCGTCAGCTCTGACAAAAATGATTGATGCGAGTGTGAATCGAACTCTCTGCCCTGGGCCCTCGCGTGCTGTACGACATATACGGTGAGCCTCGAGCTTCTATTCGCACCGCAAGAACCCACCACTGAGTGCTGTGACTATCCCAGCAACCACCCTTCACTGATACACGCTGTGACACGTAGTCACCTCATTCCGAAGCCTTTCGAGCATCAATCGATCGATCTTACACCAAACCTTAAGCCCGAGCTTCTTCGAAGCTATGGAAGTCCGCGAAGTTCGAACGCTTTCTACGCACAAATTACAAGCAAGCAAGCAGAAAATTACAGGTGTACAACACTTGCATTGTAGATGAGGTAGACCGTTAGGAGACGTTCCACTGCTAAAATCCGGGAAGTAGATATGTACCATGAATAGTTCTCACGTCCTATTTCAAATTCCAACTCAAAGTCAAGTTTTTCTAATGAGCACCTCCATATTGGTTCAGGTGCCTGTGATGGCGAACTGGGTATCAAGAATTCGACCTGTATCAGTGATTCCGACAGAGAGAGGTGTCTTCGCAGATGTCTAACATCCACTGCTGTCCAAAATCCAAAACCTACGAACCCTGAGTGAAGTCTTATCTCCCTGCCTTTGATAGAACTCAATTCGACAAGGCTGGGCTGTTGCCTCTCTAGTCTTCTCACCATCATTCCACGGTTGGAAACATCACTAGTACCAACCTCCGGTATGTATATATACGCACGGCACACTCACGGCAGAGATATCCTTCCCCCCACCGCACCTCCCCCTTCTTTGCTTTCAAGCACCAGCCGGCGCCTTAGCGCGACTAGCCATGGTGAACGTCACCTACGATGATTGTAAGTCACGCTTCACGATGTGTCATTGACGACGCCGCCGCCATCTCGGCGTGGCACGGGACACTTTGGGGGCATTTCTTTACTTACACCTCAAACTCTAGCTGGATCCATGATTGCGCACCCCCTTGGCGAGGACCCTGCTGTTTACAGCCCTGGGGATGTTGCATGGGTTTTAGCATCTACTGCTCTCGTCTGGATCATGATTCCTGGTCTGGGATACTTCTACTCCGGCTTACTGAGGTGGGTCTTTTCAACAACCTGGGCGCTTACCGCCGCTTCAACTGATAGGCACTTCAAACCTTCAGGAGGAAAAATGCGCTCACTATGATATATCTGAGTGTAGTAACCTTAGCCGTGGCATCATTCCAGGTATGTATTTCACTTGGTGTATGTGCCGTATGCTTGCTTTGGCCTTATCATTCCCCCGTGTGCTCGTTCCTATCAGTGGTTCTTCTGGGGCTTCTCGCTCACGTTCAGCGACACTGCCAGTGCATTCATTGGAGATTTGCGTGAGTACACTTGGGGTCAAGATTCTGGTACGTCGAAAATGCTTATCGGACCAATGTAGAACACTTTGGTTTGAGGGGTGTCCTCGAGAAACCCTCGATTGGAGGGACAAAAATTCCTGCCCTCGTCTTTTGCGTTTACCAGCTCATGTTTGCGGCTATCACGTACGTCTTCCATATTCACCTCAGCCAACTTATCTGCGCCTGATACGAATCCACCTCTTCCTTCTCCCTTCTAGCCCCATGATTGCCATCGGTGCCTTCGCTGAGCGTTCACACCTGGGACCCATCACCGTCTTCGTCTTCATCTGGTCAACCCTCGTTTACGATCCTATCGCTTGTTGGACGTGGAATTCGAACGGATGGACGTACGTCTTAGGAGGGCTCGACTTCGCCGGTGGTACTCCCGTCCACATCTCCTCCGGAACCGCTGCTTTGGCTATTTCCATCTATCTCGGAAAGCGACGTGGATATGGAACTCAGGCGCTAGCTTACAAGCCTCATAATACGACCTATGTCGTTTTGGGCACTGTCATGCTCTGGTTCGGTTGGTTTGGTGAGTGGTTCAACAGAAGATTAGTATCTCTGTGGTGAAGTGGAGGTGCTAATTATGGCTATGGATCCTTTGTTACGGCTTCTCATTACGGTGCACAGGTTTCAATGGAGGCTCCGCTTTGGCTGCGAACCTTCGTGCTGCTCAAGCTTGCATCGTGACCAACCTGGCTGCCTCCGTAGGTGGTCTGACGTGGATGTTCTGGGTACGTCTCTCGTCATCATTCCGGTTGAAAAAGGCTCACTTAAACATGCTCTGTACCTCTACCCAATACGACAATCATACCTCCCACACACAACAGGACTATCGGATTGAACGCAAGTGGTCTGCAGTGGGTTTCTGCTCCGGTGCTATCGCTGGGCTTGTTGCAATTACACCCGGATCAGGGTTTGTGGGAGCTCGTACGTATATCTACACCATTATCTGCCCAGCTATCTCTCTATCTATCTATCTATCCGTCCAAGAGAATACTGACGTCAACCCATCCATTCCTTTTCCTTTTCTATCTAGCTGCTGCTGTGCTATTCGGCTTCATGGCTGGAACCCTTTGCAACTTCTCGACCCAGCTCAAGTTCCTTGCTGGATACGACGACGCTCTTGATGTGAGTTTTTTTCCCCGCTAACTCTTTTTTCGTCATTACTTCGGTTTGCCAAATTAACGGGGCTTTGCGGTTCCGAGAGCGGAACGCATCTGAGGCTGCCTAGTGCATACTACGTACTAGCAGCGAGCGGCGTTTTTGATTGACGTTAACCTTTAACACATCCATATACATCTGATAACATTACTGACTGACTACCATGTAGATCTTTGCATCACACGCCATTGGTGGTATTGTCGGAAACATTTTGACAGCCATATTCGCGCAGGCTAGTGTCGCTGGATTCGACGGGTTCACCGAGATCGATGGCGGTTGGCTTGACCGACACTGGATCCAGCTTGGGTACCATGTTGCTGACTCCGTAGCTGGAATCGGGTACTCGTTTGTTATGACTGTAAGCTGACACCTCTCCATCTTCATTCCTTTCGCTATTTGCTGATTGGTATGTGATGCGATTTCGTTTTCGTAGACGATCATCCTCTGGGGCATGCACTACATCCCTGGACTCCGTCTTCGCGTATCTGAAGAAACCGAAATCATTGGAATCGACGAAGTCGAGATGGGCGAATTCGCGTATGATTATGTCGGGCTGGAAACTGAACTCAAACCTGGACAGGTTGATGCGTACAACGTCACGAACCAAATTGCAGGTGGCGACCCAGGTCTTGAACTTCAAGAGCGTAACTCGGAGAATCATTACGAAAAGAGGAGTTTGGGAAGTCCGTGAGATCGATGATCGTTTTTCCCCTACCTTCCTCTCTTTTTCTCTGCATTTTTTTCCTATCCGCATTGCTTCTACTCCCCCCTTAATCCATTGTCAACCTCGTTCCCCCCAGCGCTTGCTCTGTACCGCCTATGCGTTTATCCAGTGTTTTACCGACCTGGCAGAGTCCGCATCAATCTCGTAGCTCGTTGGTTTTCGTATTTATTTTATGGATTAATGTACCGCTGTCAGCCTCTTCTGCGAGTCCTGCGCTTCGCCCCTGATTTGCATCCGTAGATCTATTCCGCCTTGTTTGAATATACCGGTCATTCTTTATACCACCACTCTCCTTACTTGTTTTTTCTTTCGCAATGAGTGTTGTATGTACTTACTGCATGAAGGAGAACAAACACCGTTCGGTATTACTAGTCGACGCTCCAGCCCATTTCAATTGAATTTAGGTTTGCGTCCGTGGGGATTGAACTACCTCAGGCTTGCTTCCTCGAGCTTCCTCGCCGCCAAGTCTTTCTCCTACTTCGGGTTAAATAAGGGAGGCAATGCAGAAGTCGTAGTGTGACCCTAAACCCTATTTCATACCAAAAGTACCCATGCTTGGAGGTGCTGCACTCGGGGGTAATTGCGGGGGCTGCGCATCTCATCCCGTCAATGACGTCTGGCGTACTGGTACTAGTACTACCAATGAATGGAAGTGTAGATCCAACGCAAAGCACTCCATAAGGCAGTCCCTGCTGTTGGGCTCCTCATAGTTCCATGGGCGGCGAAGCAGAGGAGAATCTATACTGAAGGAAAATCAGAAAGACAAGAAGTCGAATCAACAACCTGGGTTGAGCTGGCTCGTACACGGAGGTCCAGACTTACGACACTCGCGGCTTCGAGCTTGCGTGTACACTGTGAGGTCAGTATAACTAATGTACACGCACAAACGGCCCAAAAACTATCTTGTGGAAGTATCAGTCTTCGAATTGTACGACTCCGTGAGACCCACAACCCACACTGTACGCCGTAATTCAGTATGTGTAAAGTGAGAAAGAGGAACCACTTTCAAGTAAGTCTCGGTCAGAAGACGGTTCCAATAGGGATAGTCTTGTTCATGTCGATCTGTATCTGTTGAAACGTCGCCACCATATCAATGATCGGTTTACTCATTCAGTCTCGCTCCCATCTCACTCCCGGGCACCATCTCACAGTCTGGGGTCGGGACGATACGAGATTGAACCCCTTGACATGTCGTCACACAAGCATTATATTATGACAGATGCGAGAAGCTTAATTCTCCGCGCCGAGACTGCCTTAGAGTGTCCCGATGAGAGTGGGCAATTGTAACAAGTAAGGTAAGTATCTGTGAAGGTATGTATATGTGAGCGAATTCATTTCCGAGAGTCACGCTGATAGTGATACAACTCACCTAGAGATGCTCTCATCAACCATTCATGTGCCTGAGTGTATACCCGGCCATGGCAATCATCCCTGAACAGGGGAATGACGGGGGGCCGGGCTCGGGAGTTACAATTGACAAGATGGACATCGTGGTGGTGTACATTCCACAGCTTGTCTTGAACAAACGCCAACCGGATTGATGATCATGTGGGAGCGTCTATCTCACAGCAAGTACACCGTCCAGATTAACCTTGACTTCCGAAGCATTTCTCCCCTGCGGCAGTTGAGCGTATCTCTTCTGGACCGCATGCATGACGGGCGTCAGCGCGTGAAGAAATGGAGAAAAACAAGTAAATCATTTTTGGTGGAAGGAAGATTGCAAGTGTAAGTCGTCTGATGTGTGAAGCAGATGATCATCGATCATCATCTACAGCACTGCAACACTGCGCCGACCACGGAGGTTCGGTGAGATAGAAGCAGAAGCGAAGAAACTGTCTGATCATGGAAGGCTATCGCTATACAGGAAAAATGGCTCTGGGCAGTGAACCAAAGGCTCGGACCGCGATGTCGAGCAGTTCAGCCGCCAGTTCGCTAGGCTCAACCCGGAATCGAGAGACTTGGGCGCTTTCTCGGATCCGTTGTCTTCATAGACCCCATGTACACCGCACGCGTAATGGCGTTGAAAATGGTCTGTGATCGTAAGCACCTTTGATTCACGGAATACGCAAGGACGACTTACATCCTTCTGAAACTCTTCGATCAATGGCTGCGTGGTCAACGACGACCACACAAACTCATCCTTCATCTTTTCCCGATCTTTGGCATCGGCGACCAAGAACTTAGCCACTCGAACCTGGGCTTCTAGAGGAAGTTTGTTGAATTCTGAGCTATTCTTTGGGAATCTGGCGAGGTCCCTGCGTTTTATTTCGAATTCACGTTTGATCTCTTCCTGGAGCTGCTTTTGCAGGTCTAAGAGTCGCTTGAGATAACCATGGCGGAGTTGTTCAAATTCTGCTACCAGTGGAGAGTTGAGATACAGCGAATTCTGGTTTTGGCCGTATAATCTCTGTTGGTCGACCATTTTAGCTTTACTCAATCACCAGGAACACTATGCTCACCTCGTACGATAGCTGTATTTCACGGCTCCTTTCGTCTGCTTCCAGATATTGTGCCTCGTCATAAGACTTGTAGAAATCTTTGACGTCACTAATATAGTCGCGGGTATGGTAGGAATACAGCCCCCTCAGGTCCCGTAGGTGTTCATTTTGTAGCGCCTGGATTTTTTCCCTGATGGTGGCTGGCGTCTCTACCTCTTCCACAAATTTCTGCATTTCGTCGAAGCTTCTCTAGGTCAGCGTAGTGTAAATAGAGTTAGTTTGCTGCATACCTTGGAACTGGCCGTCCTCTAGCTTCCAGAGTGTGAACGGCAACATGATGACGGTCTAACGCTTGGGCGAGCGTCTTGTCCGTGATAGCTTCGTCTGTGAAGGCGACATCGAAGCCATTTCTATAAAGGTATTGATCCTTTGGGGGGCGAAGCTTAGGGGGGGCGGGATTATCTTCCATGGAGAATACAACGAATATTCATGGTGAGGGTAGAAGTCAAGGCGCGTTGCGCTGACAATGACGTCGTCGCGGCCTCAGTTTAACCTCAGACGACCACCACGACCACCACAATCGCCCCACTCGACGCCGTATGCATGCTGGTATCTGACCTGTGGACGATTTATTATTGAATTCTGCGGCGTATAATGGGTCATGCTTAGATTCAGTGCTGGCCTGGGGTGTGGAATGCCCATCCGCCCGGGTCGATTGGGAGCTTCACGGCGACCATTCTCTCTACTTTTTTCGACGATGCTGCCTTCTTCGGAGCAGCTCTAAAAGCACACAGAGGGTCGTTGGCTGTACATCGTTGCGCAGCGTACGCTTATCTCCCCCTTTTTGCGCACTCGGTCTCGCATATTGCTTCAGGAAAGGAGGTGAGGCTGGTAAGCTCCAACGTAGATGAGCTACTACGTGTTGCATGCTCCACCGTCAACGCTAGCTCGTGTGTATCTATGAAGAGAGTGACTGAAGGTCAGAAGGAAACCCAACGTCAACATTCAACTGATCAACATTATCTTAGGCTCGTTCAAAAAGGTGTTTCGCTTGTCCTTTGACAACGGGCAAACCATCATCGCTCGTATACCGAATTCTCGCAAATTTGGCGGCGCCATGTCTTGGTCCATCTCCAGTGAGGTAGCTACGATGGCTCAAGCAGTCAATGTCCATGTCCCACGCGTTTTAGCTTGGAATAAACACCATGATCTCAGCCAAAACACTGTTAGCTCGCTCGCCTTACATTCTTATGGAAGCCATAGTGGCGCACCCCTAAGATGCGCGGAAAATCCGTTGGCCAGCTACTCAAGTCCGTGAAGGCATGCTCAAGCAGACGGAGCCTCCCTTCCCTGGGTTCTCGCAGCTTGGAAGTATTTACCTTGCGGAGGATTTTCTACCATCCAAGCCTCTGCTGGTCTCAGATCAAGGGGTACCGAAGGAGATGCAGCTTGTGGTAGACGGGCTTCGAATAGGACCTATCACAGGCATGCGCTGGTGGCGGCCATTCTATGACGAACCTCATCTCGACCGCGGGTCTTGGGATACACTCGAAGAATGTATCCGCGCTGCGGTTCTAATTGAGCGGCGCGCCATAGAGAACTATCGGGCCAACCCATCCTCTCTTGTATACACCCGCTCGACCCTCAGGGATCTCGATACCATCGATTATCTCCTCGACAAGGTGGATGCCCTAGCCTCACACTTGCAGCATGCGATGAGCGAGCTTCTCCCCACCCGGAAGGGTTCATGAAGCATCCAAACCTCTCCGGAAACGATATCATGGTCCCCGCCCTCACATCCGATGATTCCATCGAACGTATGGCAGACCCGTCATTATTTGACTGGCAGGGTACGGTTGTGCTGCCGTATGCGCTTCAATTCCACATCCCCAACCTGTGGGTCTACGAACCAAGTCTGTTCCGACTCGATGGGAAGCCACTCCTTCGACACGATGGCATCCGAGACGCCTTGGCCACTAGGGCTCCACGCAATGCTGCCTGAGGAACAAGAAGCTGTTCGTGCTGAACACCGTTTGTCAATGTGGCATGTTCAATGGAATCAGATCTGGCTCCTTTACACGAAGCGTCCTCAGGTGTTGGGTTTTGGGATGAAACATCCATTGCATAGTCTTTTGCCAATTATTCTCTGTGCGTGTCAGAATGGTCCGCAGGGGTTGTGGTCTACTTTGCTTTCGATCAAGGAAATCTGGGATGAGGAGCAGGGTACGTGTGGTCCGTGCCCACTTACCTTCGAGACTTACCTTCGAGCCAGAGGAACTCGAGGAAGCTGAAAAAGTTGAAGAGAAAGCGAAGAGGCTTTAGAAGGAGGAATCAAAGTTGATGTGTGGGTTGAAGTCTTCGGCCGATGGATGTATAGCGAACGAGGATTATGAGGCAGCATTGCTCGAGCTTGAGGCAGGGAAGCGGGATTGGGATGAGAATGCTTGCGGGGAGCCGTTTCTTTTTCAAAAAGGTCAATGAGGGCAATTTCTAATGAATACTTCACCTCGCTGAGTTTTCCGATTTTTTATCGCAATTCACTCCGAGTCGTCCTTTATCAAGACATGTAGTTTATCTTTGAGTTAACAACTATTACTCTGACTAGAACATAACGTTGGCTCTTACTGTATCGTTGTGTTACTACTCTAATTGCAATTCCTTCACATTAATACTGAAAGATAGTCATTATTCGTGGCTGTCGAGTTGAACACTACTCTCTCGTAGCCAACCTGAGACCAAGGATTTGTGTGACCCTAACAGTCGCCGGATCCGTTTTTGATTCTGATCGCTCGAAACCTGTTTTCGTCTCAACTCCTGACGGCCATTGCATCACCCACCCCAACCCCGCCATTATCATCACCCACCCCGCCATCGCCTGCTATCGTCTGTAGATGGCAAACGTGTCGATATCTGCTCTGTAAATTTTGTTCAAATAGAGCATAGACCCACCACCATCGCACGCTCAGACTCTGGTGCGTGCTATCATACAGTCGTCTCATAATGCCAATAGTAATGCATAATGTACCCAGGGAGTAACCAGCCAGTGGTACTTACCATTCTCTACGTATTGACCATTCACTGCGTATCGAGCCATGCTCAAATGCTGCAGTAGCTTGTTGCGCGTCGCCCACTGTCAGCCCGGTCGACTACAAACTCACGCTCGTATTACGCGACGACTACTCTCACCGGCCTCCTCCACGGCACTACCCTCTTCAGACGAACTGTACGGACACACGAACGGGTTCTGGCTGTACAACAATGCGCAACGTATGTTTGAACTCGCATTGAAACATTGTCTTTTTATTAATGGATTGCTGCTCCAGAAAAAGAACTGAGACGTGTTGACTTCGATGTCACTGAGCTCCTGCGCGTGGCGTGTTCTTCCAGTAACGCTCGGTCGTGCTTGTCTATGAACAAGGTAGATGATCATGAAGGTCAGAGAGAACTTTGTTCAATATCCGTTTACATCCATCTGAGGTGTAAATCTAGGCTCTTTCAGCAAGACTTTCCGCTTGTCTTTTGACAACGGGAAAACCATGATCGCTCGCATCCCCTGTTCCCGTATCTTCGGCAGTGGCACGTCTTGGTCTGTCGCCAGCCAGGTAGCGACGATGGCTATGGCTGAAGCTACCGGCACCAATGTTCCCCGTGTCTTAGCCTGGAACAAACACCACGATCCCACCCAAAATCCCGTTCGTTCTCCTTATATTCTTATGGAGGACATCAAAGGTACCCTCCTCGCTCACCCGCTCCCCGGCGATGACCATGAGCGTTCGAGGGCCATCATGAGGCTACCCGACAAAGTCGTCGAGGACATGATCAAGCAGATGGTACCTGCATTCTCGCAATTGGGAAGTATCTACTTTGCAGAGGACTTCCCTTCATCGAGGCCTCTTCTTGCTCCAGATCAGGAGGTACCAGAAGAGTTGCGGCCTGTGATGGAGAAGCTTCGTATAGGACCTATGGCAGAGATGGTCTGGTGGCGACCGTTCCACGACGAACCTCATCTCGACCGCGGGCCCTGGGACACGCTTGAAGAATGCATTCGCGCTGCAGTTCTCATCGAGAGACGTGCCGTAGAACGCCATCGAGCCGATCCCTCTTCGCTCGCGTACACTCGGTCAACTCTCAAGGATCTCGATATCGTCGAGCGTCTCCTCGACAAAGTAGATGTTCTTGCACCTCACATGCAGGGAGCCATCGAAAAGGGTTCAGCCTTTCCCAAACGTTTTATGCAGAACGTCTTCGTTCATCCGGAGATTAGCGCAACGAACATCTTGGTACCTGCCCGCACACCTGAAAATGCCGTCGAGGGTATGCTACGCCCCGTCATGATCGACTGGGAGGATACGGTCGTACTCCCGTATGCGCTTCAGTTCTACCAGCCGGGACTTGTGATATGGGAGTCTTGGCTCCCCAAACGCGACGAGACTGGCGGCTGGACGTTCGTCAAGGAGTCTAATGTTCCGGAGGACGGGCCTTGGCCGGACTACGACAACATGGGACCTGAAATACGAGAAGTCAACCGAGCCAACATGGTGTTTGAATTCCGTCGTTTACTTTTCTTCCTGATTCTCCGCGCGTGTGCAGATGGACCAACACGTTTGTGGTGGACTTTGGCCGAAATCAAAAAAAAATGGGATAAGGACGAGGATATCTATGGGCCGTGTCCAATTCCGTTTGAGCCCGGAGAGATGGAGGAAGCACAGCAAGCGATGGAGGAGGTAGATGATTACGAAGATTTATTGGAGTCGTTGGCGATCAGCCTAGGTGTTGGTGTCGACGGCTACGTGGCAAAGCAAAAGTATTATGAGGATGTGTTGCGCGAGCTCGAGGACGCGAAGAAGAATTGGGAGAAGGACGCTCCTGGGCGGCCGTTTCCTTTCCATGAGGGTGGCTGGGGAGCCTTTTTTTACTGAACAATTCCCTGCCTTTCAAATACGAACAATAGTGCATTTTTACTTTATTTTACTCTTTGAATCTCTAGCAGGCGTAATGTACCCTAAGCGACACCACTCTTATTACTATCCTTTTCGCGAATCCAAGCTTTGAGGCTATTTCCGTCCATTTTTGTCCAATTGCCGAACGTCTCAGGCGCTTACCGGAGGCTGTCCCACGGGGCGCCTAGGCCTGATCGATGATCCGCTAAGCTTAGCACGATTGTCAGCACTTGGAGCATCAACTGAAAAAAAGTATCTCGGCCATGGTCAATTTCAAGCCGTTGTTCTCTACCTTCATGTCTAACATGTTGCGAGCGTGTGTGTCGACCCTTCATCGCTACCCTATCTGTCATACGCGACGACTATTCTCTCTCCCAGCTTCGACAGTGCTGCCGCCCTCGGAACAACTCTACGGACACACGACCGGGTTCTGGCTGTACAACAATGCCCAACGTATGTTTGAACTCGCATTGAAACAATTGTCTTTTTATTGATGGACTCGAATTGCTGCTTTAGAGAAAGAAATGAGACGTGTTGACTTCGATGTCATCGAGCTCCTGCGCGTAGCGTGTTCTTCCAGTAACGCCCGCTCGTGCTTGTCTATGAAGAAGGTAGATGAAGGTCAGACAGAGAACTTTGTTCAATATCCGTTACATCCATCTGAGGTGTAAATCTAGGCTCTTTCAGCAAGACTTTCCGCTTGTCTTTTGACAACGGGAAAACCATGATCGCTCGCATCCCCTGTTCCCGTATCTTCGGCAGTGGCACGTCTTGGTCTGTCGCCAGCCAGGTAGCGACGATGGCTATGGCTGAAGCTACCGGCATCAATGTTCCCCGTGTCTTAGCTTGGAACAAACACCACAATCCCACCCAAAATCCCGTTTGTTCTCCTTATATTCTTATGGAGGACATCAAAGGTACCCTCCTCGATCACCCGCTCCCCGGCGATGACCATGAGCGTTCGAGGGCCATCATGAGGCTACCCGACAAAGTCGTCGAGGACATGATTAAGCAGATGGTACCTGCATTCTCGCAATTGGGAAGTATCTACTTTGAAGAGGACTTCCCGTCATCGAGGCCTCTCCTTGCTCCAGACCAGGAGGTACCAGAAGAGTTGCGGCCTGTGATGGAGAAGCTTCGTATAGGACCTATGGCAGAGATGGTCTGGTGGCGACCGTTCCATGACGAACCTCATCTCGACCGCGGGCCCTGGGATACGCTCGAAGAATGCATTCGCGCTGCCGTTCTTATCGAGAGACGTGCCGTAGAACGCCATCGAGCCGATCCCTCTTCTCTCACGTACACTCGGTCAACTCTCAAGAATCTCGATATTGTCGAGCGTCTCCTCGACAAAGTAGATGCGCTTGCACCTCACATGCAGGGAGCCATCGAAAAGGGTTCGGCCTTTCCCAAACGTTTTATGCAGAACGTCTTCGTTCATCCGCAGATCAACGCAATGAACGTCTTGGTACCTGCCCGCACACCTGAAAATGCCGTCGAGGGTATGCTACGCCCCGTCATGATTGACTGGGAGCGTACGGTCGTACTCCCGTATGTGCTTCAGTTCTACCACCCGGGACTTATGATATGGGAGTCTTGGCTCCCCAAACGCAACGAGACTGGCGGCTGGACGTTCGTCAAGGAGTCTAATGTTCCGGAAGACGGGCCTTGGCCGGACTACGACAACATGGGACCCGAAATACGAGAAGTCAACCAATTCAACATGCAGTTTGAATTCCGTCGTTTACTTTTCTTCCTGATTCTCCGCGCGTGTGCAGATGGACCAACACGTTTGTGGTGGACTTTGGCCGAAATCAAGAAAAAATGGGATAAGGACAAGGATATCTATGGGCCGTGTCCAATTCCGTTTGAGCCCGGGGAGATGGAGGAAGCACAGCGAGCGATGGAGGAGGTAGATGATTACGAAGATTTATTGGAGTCGTTGGCGATCAGCCTGGGTGTTGGTGTCGACGGCTACGTGGCAAAGCAAGAGTATTATGAGGATTTGTTGCCTGACCTCGAGGACGCAAAGAAGGATTGGGAGAAGGACGCCCCTGGGCGGCCGTTTCCTTTTCATGAGGGTGGCTGGGCACCCTTCTTTTACTGAACAATTCCCTGCCTTCCCCACTCTTTCGAATACGAACAATTACTAGCCCTTTTTCATTATATCTTACTCTTTATATTTCCAATAGGCGTAATGTACCCCAAGCGACACCACTAATTATTACTATCCTTTTCGCGAATCCAAGCTTGAGCTATCATTTCCGTCCATTTCTGCCCATTCCTGAATGCCGAACACCGCGCCTGCTCTTCGTCCCTGACCGCCATCATTGCCGCCCTCGTGTCCTGCCAGAGCTGTAATTTAGGTGCATGAAGGTTTAGGAAGCATTAGAAGAACAGGTATATGTCAAGGTGCGTGTAATTGTATTTCACAGGATACGCCACCAACGATTTGACCTATCCAGGAAATGAACTCTCAACGGGATCGTCAATTCCCTGCGACGTCTATTGGGCGAACAACTGGCTCTAGAATCTAACAACAGCCCGTTGTACACGATGCACATCCTCTACCTTCACCCGGAGCAGCAGTCAACAACGATGGAACCCCGAAATACGTGCCTTATACGCCCAGACAGCGTGTTGCAGCAGCAGCGACGACCACTGGGACGATAGTCCATCCACCACCCTCACCGCAGCACCAGGGGAATGCGACAATAAAGCTCCAACTTATGCATCTGAAGGCGGCGGCGCAGAATCTTGGATTAGATACGAGCACCGTCGGGTGGGCCATTCTAGAGAAGTTGGGTGTGTTCAATGAAGGAGAGGAATGGTATGAGATTTGGAATCTTATTACTTCTGGAAAGGTACATTTATCATCTTGACCTCTCAATATTTCGCTGACCCGATTGCTGTAGGCAACGCTACTCTTGCCTCTGGAACAGACCTCTTCGAACGAGAGGCTCACGGCAGACTTTATTAGAGACCATACAGTGATCTGGGATAGCCCATCGCGTCAGGTCATCACGTCGTCTGGCCTTCGAGGCATATTAGATGCATACGTTAAATTCTCCGAATTTCGAGAGCCTCAAGGAACGTCTCGGCCATCTTGAAAGATTGGGCTGCACATTATGTATGCTCGGCTCTCTTATCATTGTCCTCCATGCACCCTCGGATAAAGACATCTACTCGGTCGAAGAATTATTAGTGTTCGCCATTCAACCAGGCTTCCTGATGTACTGCTTCACCGTCTTCGTCTTTCCCCTCATCATGATCTACTTCAGCACGTACTTGTTCGGCGTCACTGTCGCAGGGTGTAACTCGTCCAAATGAACTATTTCAACAAGGCGCTAGATACCTTCTCAAGCAACGTGATAGTTCCCCAATGGCCCATTCCGCTGACGAGTTGCTGAATCCGTACGACAGTGTCAACCCAATGTATTATGTCGGGTTCTCAACAGCAACGCTCGTCGCATCCATTATCCTCTTCCAGGGCTTCAACACCAACGATACCGCAAATGCTGTGTCCCTGTTAACCAGTTTCGTCGTCACCTTCCTTGGCGTCCACCTCCTCAACCTCTCCCGGATCCCAGAACTCCCGATCGACCACGACCACGGCCCACCCCACTCGGCCCTCGAAGGCGGACTCATGCACCCACGTCTCAGTCTCCAAGCCCGGATGTCCATCGATGGCTGGGCAGACGTGAGTGTTTCACCTGGTGTACTACGCAAGGCACATCACGGCCGACAGAGCTCCCTATACCGCTCGCAAACAGACACCCTCTACTCACTTCTTTCAGCGACACATTATATCTCCGGTTTACGATCTCGCCAACTTTGAAGCTGTTCCAAGACCAAGCTGTTTCAAATGTTTTCAGGCCGGACGTCTCAGGCGCTTACCGGCGTGTCCCACGGGGCGCCTTGCCCCTGATCCGCTAAGCACGATCATCATCGCACTTGGAGCATCAACTGAAAAAAAAATATCTCGGCCATGGCCAATTCAAGCCGTTGTTCTCTACCTTCATGTTTAACATGTTGCGAACATGTGTATCAACCCTTCATCGCTACCCTATCTGTCATACGCGACGACCGTGACTACTCTCTTCCCCAGCCTCGACAGTGCTGCCGCCCTCCGAACAACTCTTCGGACACACGACCGGGTTCTAGCTGTACAACAATGCGCAACGTATGTATGAACTCGCATTGAAACATTGCCTTTTTATTAATGGATTGCTGCTTCAGAGAAAGAACTGAGACGGGTCGACTTCGATGTCACTGAGCTCCTGCGCGTAGCGTGTTCTTCCAGTAACGCTCGCTCGTGCTTGTCTATGAACAAGGTAGATGAAGGTCAGAGAGAGAACTTTATTCAATATCCGTTACGTCCATCTGAAGTGCAGATCTAGGCTCTTTCAGCAAGATTTTTCGCTTGTCTTTTGACAACGGGAAAACCATGATCGCTCGCATCCCTTGTTCCCGTGCCTTCGGCAGTGGCACGCCTTGGTCTGTCGCCAGCCAGGTAGCGACGATGGCTATGGCTGAAGCTACCGGCATCAATGTTCCCTGTGTCTTAGCTTGGAACAAACACCACGATCCCACCCAAAATCCCGTTCGTTCCCCTTATATTCTTATGGAGGACATCAAAGGTACCCTTCTTGATCACCCGCTCCCCGACGATGACAGCGAGCGTTCGAGGGCCATCATGAAGCTATCTGACAAAGTCGTCGAGGACATGATTAATCAGATGGTACCTGCATTCTCGCAATTGGGAAGTATCTACTTTGAAGAGGACTTCCCTTCATCGAGGCCTCTTCTTGCTCCAGACCAGGAGGTACCAGAAGAAATGCGGCCGGTGATGGAGAAACTTCGTATAGGACCTATGGCGGAGATGATCTGGTGGCGACCGTTCCATGACGAACCTCATCTCGACCGCGGGCCCTGGGACACGCTTGAAGAATGCATTGGGGCTGCAGTTCTCATCGAGAGACGTGCCGTAGAACGCCATCGCGCCGATCCGTCCTCTCTTGCGTACACTCGGTCAAATCTCAAGGATCTCAATATCGTCGAGCGTCTCCTCGACAAAGTAGATGCGCTTGCACCTCACATGCAGGGAGCCATCGAAAAGGCTTCGGCCTTTCCCAGACGTATCATGCAGAACGTTTTCGTTCATCCGGAAATTTGGGCAAGGAACGTCCTAGTACCTGCCCGCACACCCGAAAATGCCGTTGAGGGTATGCTACGCCCCGTCATGATCGACTGGGAGCATACGGCCGTACTCCCGTATGCGCTTCAGTTCTACCAGCCGGGACTTATGATATGGGAGTCGTGGCTCCCCAAACGCAACGAGACTGGCGACTGGACGTTCGTCAAGGAGTCCAATGTTCCGGAGGACGGGCCTTGGCCGGACTACGACAACATGGGACCCGAAATACGAGAAGTCAACAATGCCAACATGCTGCCTGAATTCCGTCGTTTGATTTTCTTCCTGATTCTCCGCGCGTGTGCAGATGGACCAACGCGTTTGTGGTGGACTTTGGCCGAAATCAAGAAAAAATGGGATAAGGACGAGGATATCTATGGGCCGTGTCCAATTCCGTTTGAGCCCGGAGAGATGGAGGAAGCACAGCGAGCGATGGAGGAGGTAGATGATTACGAAGATTTATTGGAGTCGTTGGCGATCAGCCTGGGTGTTGGTGTCGACGGCTACGTGGCAAAGCAAGAGTATTATGAGCACTTGTTGCCCGACCTCGAGGACGCGAAGAAGAATTGGGAGAAGGACGCTCCTGGGAGGCCGTTTCCTTTCCATGAGGGTGGCTGGGCACCTTTCTTTATTGAACAATTCCCTGCCTTCCCCAGTCTTTCGAATACGAACAATTTTCATTATATTTTACTCTTTAAATTTCTAATAGGCAATAATGTACCCTAAGCGACACCACCCTTAATGTACCGGATTGTAGGGAGGCAATGAGCTTTGGAGCGTTACATTTCTGGGACGGCAGGGTTAGGCAATGGGCCGGCCGTTAGGTGTTACATTTCTAGAATTAGGCAATATTTGCCTGTATCCTCCCAAACCGTCGATACCTGCATATCTTTGACAGCAGTTGCACAACATTTGAGAATGCCTCCAAGTCTGTCACTCGTCTCGACCCTAACATTTCAAGCGCAACTACAATGTCAGCACTACACCCCACTGCGAAAGGGACCCCGCAGGCCCTGTATGAATATCTGCCGTCCTAGAATGTGTGGGCCTATACCGTGGCTGGCGACCGGGTAAGTGCCTGAAATGAGGAGCGTAGTGTAGATCCAATGCTGTAGAATTGGTTTTTAGCCATAAAAATAATCGAATTTTGGGAGATTTTTTTTTTACATATTTACTGTAAGCAATGGGCCCTGCGTTACGCGTTACGATTGCCTCCCTACAGTCCAGTCCAGTATTACTACCCTTTTCACGAATCCAAGCTTGGAGGCTATTTCCGTCCATTTTTGTCCATTTTGAATGCCGAACGCCGCGCCTGCTCTTCGTCCCTGACCGCCATCATCGCCGCCCTCGTGTCCTGCCAGAGCTGTAATCTAGGTGCATGAAGGTTTAGGAAGAATTAGAAGAACAGGTATATGTCAAGGTGCGTGCAATTGTATTTCAGAGAATACGCCACCAACGATTTGACCTATCCAGGAAATGAACTCTCAACGGGATCGTCAATTCCCTGCAACGTCTATTGGGCGAACAACTGGCTCTAGAATCCAGCAACAGCCCGTTGTGCACGATGCACATCCTCTGCTTTCACCCGGAGCAGCAGTCAACAACGATGGAACCCCGAAATACGTGCCTTATACGCCCAGACAGCGTGTTGCAGCAGCAGCGACGACCACTGGGACGATAGTCCATCCACCACCCTCACCGCAGCACCAGGGGAATGCGACAATAAAGCTCCAACTTATGCATCTGAAGGCGGCGGCGCAGAATCTTGGATTAGATACGAGCACCGTTGGGTGGGCTATTCTAGAGAAGTTGGGTGTGTTCAATGAAGGAGAGGAATGGCATGAGATTTGGAATCTTATTACTTCTGGAAAGGTGCGTTTATCATTTTGACCTCTCAATGGCTCGCTGACATGGTTGCTGTAGGCAACGCTACTCCTGCCTCTGGAACAGACCTCTTCGAACGAGAGGCTCACGGCAGACTTTATTAGAGACCATATAGTGATCTGGGATAGCCCATCGCGTCAGGTCATCACGTCGTCTGGCCTTCGAGGCATATTAGACGCGTACGTTAAATTCTCCGAATCTCGAGATCCTCTATTCACTTCTTTCAGCGACACACTATCCCTCCGATCCACGATCTCGCCAACTTCAAAGTTGTTCCAAGACCTCCTTAACCCCATCACCCGGTCCACTGCTCTCTCTTTGCTGCCCCCTCTCCCCAACCTCCCTGAACCGTCTCCGTATCCCAAGATCACCATTCAATCCGAATGCACCACGCTCCCGTTGCCTCCCCGAGCGCAGAACGCTCAGAAACCACCACTGCCACCTCGACCGTCAGGCCGCAGCGCGTCCGGAAACCCAACAGGCTCCCGCATACCCAACCCGTTCGCCTCTCTTTTCGGCGGCGGAGCGGCTTCGAAAGCTGCCGTTTCGCCGACCAGCAACGCCGCTGCCCCCGCCTCTCCCCCTGCTTCTATCCGCAGCTTTGATTCGGCTTCCCAAGACCCTACAAATCCCATCGACGTTAGCGTCTTCACTACGGACCGCAAGATCGTCAGACACGACGTTGCGAAGGAGATTAATAAAGGGTTGAGGAGCGAGATCAAGGCGGCGTTTNGCGGAATATGTTCATGGCTCGAACAAAGGGTTTCCCGTACCCGGGTGGGTGGTGGATCGGGTGAACGACTTTACGTCGGATTGGTTCCCCTTTATCAAGGTCAAGACGAAGGGGCGATCTGCAAAGGACTCTACCGGCCCCTCATCTTCGTCTTCCTCGGCGTCTGAAAAGTCGGGTGGTCGAGTGTACGAGGTCAATGCCCTCGAGGAGAGCTCGGACGACGCGGCTGATAGGGTGCAAGAGTTCCTTTTGCTGTTGGAGCAGGATTTGAGGGCCGCTGGGACGCCTTTCGTGCATCGTCACAAGAATCGGGGGAGCGACAAAGAGTCGGATGTGGATATTGAGAAAGAGAAGGAGAGAAGGGAGAAGGAGGAGTTGCAGGTGGAGGTCAGGTTGAGGGAGGTTATGGAGGTGGTTGAACGGGTTATTTGCTCACTGTTCTACGATAGGTATGGTCTCTCGCTTCCAATCGGGTTGTGCTGACAGGTCCCGTCGTCAGACTGTTCATGCAGGCTACTACAGACGATGCTTCTCACGACGAGGCACTTACAAGTCGGATTGCTGCCCTCAACATGCTCGATTTGAGCTTGCAACATCTCGATGTTCTGGTTGGAGATAACGGGCCCGATGTCGAGGTTGTCGTCAACGCCTGTGGCGAAAGTAAGTTATCAATCTCTTTCCTCAACCAGTATTCATCCTACCACGATAGTGCTCAGCCAACTGGACCCTTGTCGATGTCCATCAGACAAGGCAGCTATCCTCGTCGCTGCTCACAGGGTTGTCGTTGGTAAGAATCAAATCTATTGTTCTCCGTAGATCGCGGATTGACGATGCGTAATTGAAGATGGCTTGTCGAGGTTGCCCCCGATACATTTGAAGACGGAAGGAGACGTGGAAGAAGATATCCAGACCGCCAAGCCTTCGAATGCGAATAGCCAGAGGCCGCCAACGCCGATGGTGACTTCACCTTCCAATGAAACGCCCGTCGCTGCTCAAGCACCGGTGCACAGTGGCGGAACAACCACTCCTGCCGTAGATGCGATGATACCCTCGCCGCTCCTTATACCAGCTACCAACCTTCCAGATACCAACGCCCCATCAACGACATTGGCCGGGAGTGAAAGCGAACAGAAGGATTTGCCTCCTCCACCTGCGGATCCACCAGCATACAGCGAGAAGAATGACCATAACGATAGCAATAATCCTCAGAAGAAACCGGGGCTTACACTAGACCTCGAGCCTCGTCCCACTAAAGAACCTACGCCTGTCTCTGGTGACATCCTCCTCCCGATGCTCATCTTTTCTGTGGTCAAAGCGAACCCTCCGAGGTTACTCTCGAGTCTGCTTTTCACGCAGAGGTTCAGGAATCACGGGGTTGGTGGAGAGGAGAGTTATTGTTTGATCAACTTGATGGCTGTTGCTGAGTTCTTGGAGAATGTGGATTTGGAGGCGTTGGGGTTGAGTGGGGGAGACAAGGTCTTGAGGTTCGTATCTCCTCTTTCTCTCTCCTTTCTTAACCGGTGATATTGATGGTAGTTTTACGACACAGTGCTGCGGATTTAACGCCTATACCTCTCACTCGAAGCCCTGTTACGGCCGAAACGCCTTTGACACCGACAGGCGAGACGGGTTCTGGCGCTGGACTCCGAGGCCGGGTGGAGCAACAGGTGGACGCGATCGCTGATTCCGCCAACAAAGTCATCAGTGGAGTCGTCGATTCGTCGTTCGGGATCCTCAGATCCTTCCTTCCCAATCAACAGGGATCGTCCGTTGGGGACCGTGCAAGCCAAGCGGGTGGTTCGAGACCGCCTACACCAGGAGCCACAGGCGACGCTGCTGGCTCGATCCCGTGGAAATCGCCTAGACCCGGATTTGGACTGCTCAGAAGGGAGAGCGGGTTTTCGATTGCGAGTATCGCTGCGAGCTTGCCGTCGATTGGGCCTGGGAGGAGTCGAGCTAGTACTTTGAATAATGGGGAGGAGGCTGGGCAGCAATTGGTCAGTGTCTCGAGGCCGTCGTCTGTTAGGTCTGGGAGGAGTAACAGGCCGAGGAGCAAGGGTTCGTTGAAGATCAATGTCGATGGGGAGAGTAGTCAAGATGAGGATGAGAGTGAGAGTGGGGAGGAGAGTGAGAGTGTTACGACGACTACGGACGATGATGAAGATGACGATAAAGATGGAGAAGATGGGAGTGGAGAGGAGGAGAGTGAAGATGAGGGAGAAGAGCGGCGGAGTGCAGTGGGGGATAATAAGAGTGTGAGGAGTATCAAGAGCTTTGAGAGTATGATGGCTTCTGGGAGGCGGGCGAGGAAGAAGGGTCAGAAGGGCAAGGAAAAGAACGGCAGCGCGACGGCGGGTCGCAGTAAGAGTCCTTTGCCTAGTGTTTCTGTCCCTATGCCTCATGCTGCCTCTACGTCGTCGTCGTCGAATCCGGCTGGTGCTGGGAGGACGAGTCTGTCGGATCGACTGGCGAGAGTGTCGAACCTTGCCTCGAGTTTGAAGGTGTGTATCTGGTTCCTCTTTTTCTTTCCATAACGTTCTTCTGACCACAAACTTGTGTCGTAGGGGTCCCCTCGTGATACCGGAAGCAACTCGTTGCTACTTCAACCACCCCACCCAAGTCGTAGCAGACCTGAAAGCCCGGTGTCTTCTCGGTCCCCGTCTCCTATTCTTCAACAGCCACCAATGCGAATAGCACCTCCGATTCAAAAGTTTGTAGACTGCAATCCCGGAGATCTGAGGCTTTCAGAAATAGGAGAGTTGGTTAGAGACTATAAGCGGCTGGTGGAGGCTATAAGGGCTGTTGGTGGGTTTGACGAGTAGCTGGCTCTCGGTCATGCATTTTTGTCTGTATATTCTAGTATTTCATCTCTACTCGTACTATTGGACAGCTGTCTTCAGTTCATATATCATTGATTTCTTGCCACACGAGCGGAATGTGAGGAGAACAATATCGTGAGAATATGGGTCGCTGTGGCAAGCAGTGGCAAGCATGCCTTCCGTTAGGCTTGCTTAACGCTGACCAAATACTTTGGCGACGCGGACATCGTCAGGACCTGCGCAGCTCATCCTCGGGGGCAGCGAACGGTTATGGATAATTTGCAGTAAAGCCTGTAAGTAAGTTCTCTATTCAGGTGAAATGTAATCTAATCAGGTTCAAAACCATTGACATCACCTCCGAACCTCTCTTGATCCAGATTCTCCTAAAAACGACGACCAAGTCCCAACAAGTGATGCAAAGAGGTCGTTTGGCGCAGTATGGGCTGACCCGGACCACGTTTACGGGAAATGTTGAGCGGGAAGACGCTCAGCCGAACGAGAGCTTGCACCATAGCAGAACGCCTGGTCCTCCGACGGTCAGAGTCACTCCTACACCGGCTCCAGCTGGAAATTGGATCCCAATCAGAGGGCATAAAAGAGGCAGAGGGGAATCCCATAAGCCTGGTCAGTCGGTGCTCCGCTCTCGTACGATTGGTCGCTAAAACAGGCCAATAGACTCTCGGGCAGCGGAATATCCACGGAATATGGCGCAAAATAACGCCAATACTAGTGCAACGTCTAGCACTAGTAAGTGACTATATGATTCCGCAAAAACCGAACGCTAAATGTTACGTGGTAGACCGAGGAAGGAAATGGGGAAACAACTTCTTGGAACCAGCAGTCTTTCCACCCAGGTTTGCAAATTCGCAACCATCGGAGTCAAGTCACCAACGACAAGATCGGAGAGACCAGTATTCACATTCTCCTGGTTCTCAGCCCCCACCTCACAAACGGCAGAAGCAAATTCACGAAGCTGACGTACCCGATTCTCTTCACCCGGTTTCCCTACCCACTGCTCCCCAAAGATCAGTTATACCCCCATTACCATTTCGTCCACGGAAGAATTTTACGTCCCACTCTCAGCCGATCCCACCTTCTCATCCTCCAACGGCTTCACTTCCCCAGGGCTTGGTTCCTGACTCCAATTCCCCGACCCCTTCTAATGTGACAGACCGTACGAAGAGTGGCATACCGCCCCTGCCATCACGTCCTTGCTTTCGTAAACCGGCCAAACCAGCAGTCCCGGCTCCCCAACCACTCTCCAAACATAACGTCAAATCGGAACCTGTGGACCTCAATTTGTCCTCAATACCACAACAATCACAGCACCCCTCTTCATATGATACCGTCAAACGAGAACCCGATGAACCCACCCTTCAAGTCTCTACAGCCGCGCCACCTGCCCCCAAACCCATTGTCAGTGTCAAGTCAGAACCTCCGGAAACGTCCCCAATATCAACATCGCTATCTACCCTCACCCCCCTTCCGACGCCAGAAGTCACTCCAGGAGTTGAGCCAGGGCCGACTGCCAATGTCAAACCGGAGCCTGGCGAACCTATCATCCCAGAACGACGGCTAGTCACAAGTGCCTTCAAGCGCTTCCCACTCCCTGCCGACTGCCACAACGACCAACCCAACTACCGAGAACGTCGGCACGCATTTCATAAAGAGAAAGTGTTGTTCCTGAGAGGGAAGGGTTTGACTGTTGGGAAGAAAGCGCTATTCAGAGAGGACGGGATGGTGTTGGAGTGGTCGAGCAAGGTGCCTGTGTGGGATGATACCTTTGAGGCTGAAGCTCCTTTACCTTCAGCACCGAGCAAATCGATGACGCCGACGACTAGAGCAACGGTTGATCTTGCGACTGCGTTGAATGCTGCTGCGCGTGAAAACGCGGAAATATCTGTCCGCAGTTTGAAGAGAAGGAGGGCAGAGAATAGGCTAGGTAGCCAGTATTCGCATTCTCCGAGTCCGGCCTGCTTCTCTCAACCGATGCCCACCTCTTCGATACCCGATTCCGATCCTGCTTCATCTGCACCACTGCCTGCTAGTACGTTGAGGACTGCGACCATCCCGGCTGTCGCCACCGAACTGGGGCCTCCAGAGCTGGTTGAAGACCAAGAGCTGGAAGAGAGGCCTCAAAAGATCATCCGACCAAGTCAAGTTATACCTCCCAACCCCCACCCGCCGAAACGCACCTTCAAGCCTGTGCATCCGCCTCCTCGACCTGTGAAGCATACCGACGCCCATGGATCCGGGACGACGAGACAGGCTTCTTCGTCAACACCCCCTGCCCCGCTCAAGAAGCCAACACCAACAGCGGAAGCGACGGTACTGACAGTAACGTCTCAGACATCACGTATGTATGCATCTTACGACTGCTCTGTTTCGACGGTTGGATACTAACCAAAGTTTTGGTTTTTTGCAGACGCCAGGTTGGAGGGTTTGAACGAGCGAAGGCCGGCAACGGTGCCGGTTACCAGAAACGCGGAAGCTAGTACTCGCGCTCAACGTGCGGCGTCGTGCGATGTGGTGGAGAGCTATCTGGTGTCACCTTCCGTAGTCCATCCGAAGCTTCCTGGTATTGAACTTCAACCTCCTACCGCGCGTGATGTCGAACAGCATACTCCAGCACATGGTGCGGATGTGGACGACCCAATGGGAACGGATGCCACCTCTCTCAAAGAACTGCGGGAGTCTGAAGACGAGGAGGAAGCCGGCGTGGATATCATGGAGCTGGCGGAGGAATTTCTGTGTAGGTATGTCTATTCGTTGTCTCGGCTGACGATCGTATGGATACACGCGCCTCTGACATGCCACTATCACCTTCTAGGTTCCTCAAAATGTTTGATACCAACCGCATCCAGCTACGGTCAGCGTACAGTCCTGACGCAACGTTCAACGTGCGGATACATCGCGCCCCTGCAGGAGAAGGAAGAACACCCTGCTTAGCTGATCCATTCTGCCATGACTCAGCGGACGAACGAAGCCCGATGGCTCACGAGGACCGCGATAGGATTATCGAAAGGCTGTGTGCCTTGGGTCCGCATAGATTCTTCCCGGAGCCAGGCCAGGGGCATGTTCAAGCTGAACCGGTATTCGATCTTGTCGCCAGGTCCATACCGTCCTCGCCCTTGTGCGGAAGTATAGGCTCACGCGGGGAGGATGGAAAGAAAGGAGACAATGAGCTGGAGGTCTTCGTTGTAGCTTTCCACGGGGAGGCTGTGCACAAGTATGAAGTAGCTGCTGCTGCTGAGCTGTCAGAGGTGGCTAGAGAGCACGTTGTGAGCGTTGATCAGAGTTTCGTGTTGAGGATGCCTGATGCTCATGGTTATGATAACTCGTGAGTGCTATTTAACTCGATGATCCCTTAGGGTGACGATACTAACGCACGGGTTATTTTTAAGGGACCTATGGCCACTTACAATCATGTCTCACCAGATGGTAGTCAGAGATGGGCCGATGCTGCGTCAAGATCGGGTGGAGGAGTTGGTTCCTTGGATTCGAGAGGCGGGGTTTGCTGGACGGATTTGATCATGACTGTTTGGAATATTCAACCTGTATTTTTTTTTCTTGGATCTCTTGTATTTTTTAGCCTATCTCATGCTCGCGTTCACGGTTCACTCGTTATCCATTTTCATGCATAGAAGTGTTGGATTGTAAATTAGCCGAAGTTGTACCATTAATTGTATATGTATGTCCGGTGGAGACCTCCTAATTATTCGAATTTCAGAGCAAAGAGTGCTTCCAAACAACGAAGATACGACGAGAACGTCCTGTCGTCGCTGTGCTTCGGGAAACCAAAGACCTCTGAGTGGAGGACTGCTGCCTAAGCGCCCATCACTTTGATCCGCATAGCCGTTGCCGCACCATGGACCTATGGGCACACATATGTTGAGGAGACCGAAGTACAACGGCCGCTAACGGCTAGAGAGAGGTAGAAAATATGCACTGCTTCCGACAGCTCACTGAAGGACCCAATTCCATTCTTAATCTGTCGCGAATGTGAAGCGTTTCAGCTCCAGACTTGAACGCGACGACTCCAGTTCGAAATTCGGCAGCGAATATCTTCCCTTTGACCGGCACCCATGATAAGTAATATGTGAAAGACAAGAGTAAGCTTGACGTTAAAGTGGGTTACGGTAGGCGGAGCGGGGAGCTGGGAATCCGAATGGCAGTCACCAATATTACGACGGGGTCTTCTGTTCTTGGCTTCTTGCCATCGACATGACTGAATCCAGGGTCGTTGAGACAAGACTCCTCGCTTGGCGACGGCTCAGCGTTGAGCACGTTGACAAATTCCCACTGGGGTTCAAACCTCATTTATCTGGTGCTCACCTGTCTCATTCTTTGGACACTGTTGAATCTTACCGCTTGAGGCTCGGACAGAGAGGAGCTGAAATGACAAGATTCTGAAATACTCTAGGCCAGAGCCTTGCGGAAGACAATAGCTTTAGCACTTTGGTACGGCCCTGCACATTTCTTGGAGCTACCTTACTCATCTCGCGTTTGAGATAGCATTTTCGGGGTTTGATGCCTGGAATTTCCAACACCGTTTTCAGTCGGCAATGTTCTGTAACGTAATATGTACTGGAGAATCTATTTGATCTGTCACTATCTATCAAAATGAGGACCTGCAAAGTCGATATCGCCAGCCTGAGAGAAGGAAAATGAAGGAGTCTTCTCTCCTTGCAAGGTTAAAGGGATCCCCCGCAGCTCAAAGCCACTATGAATATAGACTCTCTCGACGTTTTGAGATATAGAATTCTACTGTGGTATCGATCATCCTTTCCCCAATGTCTCCCCAGGACCCCACACCAAGGATTTTTTAATGTATGCGATCAATCACCATACAAGCGACAGTTGATGACCAACCGTATGTAGCTGCGGAGAAGGTGCGATCTCACCGTGACCCCCGACGATACGGAATTCGCGGCGAGTTAGACGCGTATGGATACCCGACCCTGGCCATTGAGGCAGGATAAAAGGCAGGGCGACCTCAGCTGAAATTCCTCAGAGCGTTTGATACGTTTCCACCCTCTCCTCTACTTTGGCTTGTCGCTGGACGATTAAGCAGCAACGTTCTTCGGATCATCTTCTATCTCCTCGTACCTTTTCAAATCAAGAAGCCATGCAGTTCACTTCCTCGTTCGCTGTCCTCGCCGTTGTTGTCGCCAACAGCTTCGTGAATGCAACACCCATTCCCCGAACTGATCTTGTGGTCCGAGAACCATCCATGGTGAGTTGAACCGCCTTAATCTTAACCGAGTTCGAATGGATTGTTGAATTTTTTTGTGACTTTTGCAGGACGCTGCTGCTCCGAAAGTCCAACAACTGTCAAGGCGAGCTTACCACGAGGGGTATCTGGAAGCAAGAGACTTTTTGGTTCGTTGACTCGCAACCCTCTTCGCGCTTGGTCATCAATCTAACTTGGGAACATTAATCTACAGAACGCCTTGGAAGACTACATGTATACCCGTGGCACTCGTTATTAAGGAGTGGAACGCATCATCAAAGCATAGATAGATATATCTTAACGTTGTCGTAATTAGTTGTGGTCCGTTGAATGTTGCACGAAGTTCAGAGGATAGTCGAGTGTGTTTCGATTGTTTCGACCGTAAGAAATCCGACCCTCTCCACCATCCCGGCTACTTGTAGTCGAACCACGGATGATTAACTACCCCCTGGATTTGGATTCGCTCTTCTGGACGGTATCGAAGCATTTTCCCCAGCAAATCGGTCAGTAAGTCGACTTCTTCGCGGCTCATTGCCATATCCCTACTTTCCGTGAAAGAGGTGTTATACCCTACGACGGGCTCCTCCCCTTGCCATATTTGCTCGATCCTCTGGCGCAGGGGTTTCTTGGCAGCTGTGATGTGTACCGCGCGTTCCTGAACCTCCTCCGGCTTCGGTTCCCCATCTTCATTGAACCATAAATGACGATCTTCGAACCGTCCCCACCATGGATCGGGAAGTCTGCCGAGCGTTTCAACGGTTTGCATCAGCACGATATCGCTGCTTCGGAGAAACGAATCAAACAGAGAATATCCGGCACGAATCTCGAATATCGCACAGGCGAGCATCCAGATATCGGAGGCCAGCTCGGCCTTCTGAGTGAAACGGAACTCGGGAGGCATGTAGTGCACAACGGTCGCAGGGGAGTAATCCTTCGGCACATCACTGATCGAAAAAGACTGGCCGAAGTCCGTGAGGACGACGTCACCCTGCAATACGGATGCATCCACAAAACGTGAGCCATCAATAGCTTCAACGAGTTCTCGAGGAGCGTCGGGCTGGGCCGGAGAAGTACCGTCGACCCTAATAACGGCCTCTGTGGCTGGCTCGCCAAGGATATCGTAAATTTGGGTGTCCGACCAGCCTTGCACATACCCTTCAAGCTTGAAGAGAATGTTAGACGTCGTAAGGTCTATGAATCGATGTCAAAAGGCTCTAAGATCACGGGGGAGGAACCTACCTCCATGGGCGATGCCAGCAGTATGCATGGAATCGACGTTGATGGCCACTTGCTTGGCCACGTATCTTGCAACGCGTCCTTGAATCCGCTGCTTGTACTTGTAAGCAAGGTATTCTGAGGTCGAGAGAGCGCTGGGACCACAAAGAGGAGAAGCAATGCAGAGGTGGGTGCCATTAGGACCTGTTTCCATGAAGTGGTGCTGAGCAACGCGAACACTCTGGAGAGCCGTGCGATGGGAGACAGTGGATCGAAGTTTCCTGGGGATAACCAACTCTGCAATGGCTTCCGGGGGTCGTTTGGAGACTCGTGCAATCATGACCTTGAGACTGACGAGACTCCTCGAGGAAACGGTGGGTGCAAGGTCTCGAGCGAGCCAAACCGTAGAGGAACCGCCGAAACCAAGTTTGTGCAGTATCCTGTAGCGACCCCCACCAAGGATATCGCCGATAGTGACAGGGTGAAACCCGCCCGGTCTATAGCCTTCCACGTCTTCGACTTCGTCTAGCTGTTGCAGAGGTTGATACTGGCGCCCATTCGGCGCCATAGTTGACAATACGGCAACTTTGAGTGGAGGCGCAAGGCTGAGTAGTTTCGATAGCAGAGAAGTACTCGTAGAAGGATGTAGCGCAGTGACGCGTCGTTGTAGCAACATCAGGTTCTGCAGCTTATCGAGCTGCTTTTGGGGTGTTCGTGGCCTCGAGTAATGGTATGTGTGTATGTAGGCTCGATGTAGGCGCATCTCCACTCGGTCCTTGCCGGGAACTTTGCGTGCGGACATATGGAGATAGGAAGCGGTAACAGCAGCCGAGCTTCTTCAAAGCCTCATTTAAGCTTCACTGTCTCCGAATCCTCGACTTTGTCTCAAGGTCGGGCTACGGCATGCACTTACTCATTGCAAATAAGCAGAAATCTCGTCGCTTCAGATACATTCACTGCTTGCTACATCTAATCTATCACCATTTCACGTTCACAACTTTCTCGGTGCGACATATCATGATGAGTGGCACTTCTGCACCGATAAGGACTTGACCCTGAAATTCCAGTATTTAACAAGCCACCCCAAATTCCATGTGGGTCCAGGGAACGAGGACGCGCATCTGAACCTTTGACTCGGGGAACAGGGATCAGTTTGCTCTATATGTATAGCGATGTGCACCATTGTTCATTCGAGTCCAAGTTCTGACAGGCGCCAGGAGAGTTTCAGAAAAGCGATGGGGCCCAAAGCGGCAGGTCATGACGTGAAATTTTACTGAATTTGGGCTACCTGTAAGCCATCGGCCTAGGTAGGTACCTTGCATTTATGCATTATGACTCCTCAAACGCAGCGAAAGACAAATAGAGAGATGGCTATGCTCACCAATATGGCCACAGAAGACTAGCCCCTACCCTCATAAAAGTTTTTGACCATTCATCTGCTCTACTGATGCCGCACTCCCCAGAGTTTTCCGACGTTATATAGACAAGGAGAAAAATGAGAGAGCGCAATTCGCAGTCGCCTGCAAGTCTTTCGACTTCCCCCATCCTTCTGCACAAGGCATTAACGATGTCGTCGAATGCCATTAGGATTCTTTGGAAATGCAACATTCCCAAAGATGCTAATATGAAGAGGCTTTGTGAGAATCTCATGATCGACGCCGCTCACAAGTTGGGTGGCGACACGGTCGTCATCAGGTTCGTTCGCCTTGATATCACTTGGGTTCACTGTAATGAATTCGACCCCCTCACAGAAAGGAGCCGCATAATACCACCAGCATCTACGATCCTGTAGCCAAGAAGAAACTTTGGGTGAAAACTCAAATGCACGTCACTGGAGCGGTTGTCCAATGTACGATTAATTCCTCGTCCCCGATTGATCGCGTATACTCACATAGATCCAACCTTGACAGCAGATGTCAACGAAGGAAAAGCGGTTCATTATTACGTGGACGACAATAAGGAACAAGCTCTTCCTTCGACAAAGGAACGGCCTAACCCTCAGGATTGGGAGATGGTTCACTCCAAGAACAGCGGCTTTGTTATTGTCAAAAACGATGAAGTCTTTACCCTTGATGATTAGGCGTTCACCCTATATTACGACCGTTGTTCTTGTTCAGCTTATAGCTACTGGCCTATCACCTTTGACCTGTAATCCGCAACCCGTAGAGATCAAAATTATTCTACGTCCTCCATGAATCACGCTGTTGCGTCTATGGACCTCGTCGACCGAAGATCGAAACCGAGAGCTCCGTTTTATATCCTTCACTTGCTTTTCGCCGTCTATGGTGCCTAGGCCAGCCAATCTTGATCCTGTCATACAGCGACTACAGTCACTCAGCTTATCAAAGATTGATTCTCTTCACCAGCACTACAACTGCCTGAACGCGTGACGTCACGCGTCAGCATCACGCCCATTAAGGACATTCGGTCCATGATCAATAGCCTTTTTCGAACACACTGAAGGAGGTGAACGGGAGAAGAATTATAGCCAGAGATTTTTATTCATCGCAAAATTTGTCTGATACCACATCCCACCAGGCAACATCTCTCCTCCACCCGACGCGAAGGCAGGTGCAGTCGCATTCCGAAAGTCGGGCATCTGGGAGTGCACTGGTGCCCCTTCGTAGGTGGAAAAGTCTTCTTGGGAGGTTTGGTCGGCGTCCGGGAGCTGCAAGAGGGGATCGTAGAGCGACGAGTAGTAGGTTTCAGATGCCATGCTGCGTGAGTGGTCGGGGGGATACGGAACACGCAGTCGTCGATTAGTTCGCCTGCAACGGGGCTGAGCGACAAGGAAGTAGATATGGAGTACGTCCAGCAATGAAGCTTCGCGAAGCGAGGTGATTTTAAGTCTGATGTTAGTAGTTCTAACGATCCTCTCAGCTTTAAACCACCAACCATTCCGGCCAGTACCAAGAATTGAAACAAGTTACTTCCAGGCTCTACCGTTTTTGGTGGACATCTATAGCCACTTTCGAGCAGCCGAGGAGCCTGGGTCCAGTGAAGGTTATGGTATCTCCGGTACTACTAAAGAGGTACAAAAGACTGCAGAAAGTAGGCTGCTGTTTTGAGCCGCGATTGTGACGAGCAACGAACCAAACGGTGGAGGAGCCGCCGAAACCGAGCTTATGCAGGACCCTGAAGCGACCACTGCCAAGTGTATTGCCAATAGATACAGTGTGGAGGCCGCCACATCTGCAGCCCTCCACGTCTTCAACCTCATATAGCTCCTGTTAAGGTTAATATTGACTCCCGGCATTCGATGCCATGGTCGACAATACGGCGCCATCGGATGGGTACGGAATCGGCCATCGTTGAAGTAACTTTGTAGCTCTGTCCCTGGGTTGCGGCTGCTTTGGCAGATAGTCCGCCAACCACAATAGTCTCAGCTGCATTCTTGAAAACGAGGAGTCTGGAGCTTAGCACCAGATCAGAGTGCTGGTCGTCTTCCAACTTGTGGTGTTGTCACGGTGTTGTGATGAGTAACGCCACGCGTTGGTGTCACACCTCTCTTAAAGGAACGCCTCAACTTTGAAGCCCCCCGTTTTCTTTCTTCCTTTCTACCGCCATCTTGACCACCCAATGTCACTTAAAGCTACGCAGTGCAGATGGCTGGAAACCAGGCCCATCTCCCTGGACGTTGGATTGCAAACGATCAAGAGGTCACCCAGTGGTAGTTACGCGCTGCAGCTCGGCGACATATATTTTCTCTCATAGGGTGTATGTAAGAAATCTCTAATCCCCAGCTTCTAACGTACCCCGACATCGCAAAGTCGAACTCGGGGGAGCTCGAGACTTTGTCGAGGCTTACCAGGAACCGCCCCTAACTTTACCGGTTAAACCTCAATTCACCGGTTCGGCAATAGCCGGTGCTTGCAGGCGTGTCGCATTGTGTGTCATTGTCGTCATCCCCTGCGAACTTGAACGCCACCTCGCCTCCACTCAAGTTTCCCCAGCGTGAACTCAACCAGGCACGCTGCGGCCTCTCTCCCTCCCCCAACTCCCGGGCTTTTCCCCACCCAAGCTACTACAAGCATTTCCGAGGCAGGAACAAGGTCGAGATCCTGGCTCAGGGACTGACCACACCAATACTAGACTTGACACACTCATCTACCACCTCAAGCTCGTCATTCGCCTTCCGGATTCTTCTTTCAACATGTTCGCGCCTGATGTGGACCTGGTCATTGCGTTCCGTGTAGGCTCTGCGTCCAAAACCACCACGCGCAGAGAAGAAGGTCGAAAGGCCGAGAAGCAATACACTCGATTGTTGGAAACGTTGCAATATGCTGGTTTGAAGGCGGTGGGGAGACGAGGGGAGGGCTTGGGTCAGATCTTGGTCTTCATTACGTGTCCGGAGGAGGTGCTGAAGAACTTGGTTGTTCGAGAGAGGTGAGGAATGATTCTCGTGTGATCAGCTGCCTTTGTTCTACCGGGTCCGGGGACGGAGCACTATCTTATCTCTTATTGCCATAAGAACTTGCTTCTGACAATCTCCCTTTACAGGCGCTCAGACTTCCTATCCGGTCTGCCAGTGACACCCGTCACCCCTTCCACTGCTTCTACGCTCGCCCTCTCCCCAGCCGACCGTATCCGCCTTGTCCACGCTTACATCTCCTCCACACCGACGGATGGGGGACTCGGCATCTCCACCGACAATCCTGAATGGGACCTCGTCGAAAGCATCTCGCCATTGCAGAACCGTGCCTTCAACGAACAATGGATCAAAGTTTGGAAGCCCCAGAACATCGCCAGCGTCGATCTCAACAATGTGCGAGAGCAGTTTGGTGACGCTATAGCGTACTACTTTGCCTTCCTCTCCTCTTACACCCACTGGCTCGTCATCCCCGCTGCGCTAGGCTTCCTAGCCCACTTCACCGCAGGGGGAGCTTACAACCCGCTCTACTCTGTGGCGGTGGCAGTTTGGAGTATCTGTTTCGTGGAGTGGTGGAGAGTCCATGAGCGGATTCTGGGCCTGCGTTTCGGTACGCGTGGAGCTTTCAAGGTTGAACGACGAAGAGCGCAATACGTTCCCAACATGCCGTGGTACACCAGGGAAATCAGGATCCTTGCAACCCTCCCAATCATCGCGTTATTCGGGTTCGTCCTTGTGTCCATCCTCACGGCCATATTCGTATTCGAAGCGTTCATCACGCATCTGTACGAAGGGCCTGGGAAGAGCATTGTGGGATTCTCGCCGACGATATTGTTCGTCCTGTTGGTTCCCAGGTTCCTAGCCCTGTACCAGGCCTTGGCGGTGGCACTGACCAGGTGGGAGAATCACAAACACCAGAGCACGTACGCTGCTTCGTTGACCCTCAAGACGTTTGCTTTGGGAGCTCTTGTGGCGTATTCCGGACTGGCCTTGTCGGCGTTCGTCTACGTCCCCTTCGGAGAAGGCGTCATGAGGTTCGTGCAGGAGCGGTGGCTGAAGAGGGTGGAATTGAAGTCGTTGGTTGGCGGTGATACCAGTGGGGGCGTGGGTGTATGGAATATGGATGCGGGAATTGTGAGGAAGAAGCTGAATCCTGGACGGCTGAGGGACCAGATGTTTGCATTCACGGTGACGAACCAGGTTGTGGGCACGTTTATGGAGATTGGGTTGCCGTTTGTTTTGAGGGCCGTCGAGTCCTTCCGAGCCAAGCAGAATGCATCGGCCAACCACCATGACAAGAAGTCACGAAGCGGATCCAACAGCCCCAATGGGAGTCCCGATGGATTGAAGAAGAAGGTCGTGTTTGAGGACGAGAAGGAAAGAGGGGGATTGGAGGAACGAGTCTTCCTGGAGAGGGTGAGGGCAGAGGAGAAGCTCCCCGAATATAATCTCTTCACGGACTACAACGAGATGGTCGTTCAGTTTGGATACGTGGCTTTATGGTCGACAATCTGGCCGTTGGCAGGAGGTATGGGTTTTTTTTTCCTCACTCCGTACACTGAAGTGCTGACTCTACCTCAGTTATGGCGTTGATCAACAATATCTTCGAACTTCGCTCGGATGCCTTCAAGATCACCGTCCACCACCGACGCCCTGTGCCCGTTCGAACCGATACCATTGGTCCATGGCTCGATGCACTCACCTTCCTCACCTGGCTCAGCGCCCTAACCAATTCGGCTCTCGTCTACCTATTCTCGCCATCCCTGACGAACACAACCGATGTTGTGAGCCAGGTGGCAGTGAAAGCTGCCCAATTTGTGGGTCTCGGCGAGATCGTCGGCGCCTTGCTCAACGCAACATTGGTGACACAAGAGGGTGTGGCGACCGTTGTCGGCGAGGCCAGCGAGAAGGCTGCTGAGCACCTTGTTAATGCTGCTGGAGGGCTGCTCGCCAACGAACCCTTGAACCCCAACACGTTCAACTCCAGCTCGGCGGAAGATCTGGCGAGCGCGGGTGCAGCCAATTGGGGATTGGACGGGTCCTCGAGTCTGACGTATGGCGCAACCAAAGATTTGTTGGTCAAAGCTGTCTTGGTGGCTCTCGTGGCCTCGCACGCATACTTCATTGTCAAGGGTCTGGTGCGACATGTGGTGGAGAAAGTGTATTGGGCAGGAAGTGGGGAAGTCGCTGAATGGGAGAGGCAGGAAAAGGAGAAGAGGGAGAATGGGTTGGCTGAGATGGGGATTCACAAGATCGTGAACATTCGGGCCGAGAAGGACGGCAAGAAACCTGCTGCGGCAGAGGAGGACGCTGTGAAGATGTTTTGGGAGCATGATGAGGGTGTTGATGAGATCCAGAGGGTTGTGAAGGAGGCTTAGGCGCTTGAGCTTTGTGGTTGTGGATCAGATATTTCTTGGACGATTCTTAGTTCTTTTCATTCGCCGGACTGTGTGCCCCAGGCCGTGCTCTCTTTCTATGCCTTTCTTCTCCCATATTTAGGCTGCCACCCACCTCGTTCGTGTTCGCATCTCAAGGTTGATATTTAGTCTCATAGCGGAGAAGCTATTTATTAGTCATTAGTATTGGTGTATTCGTGACTACCGCCCGGTCCACTACTGTAGTCCGGCGACATTACGAATAGAATGAACAGGATGGGTGAAGGCTCACATCGATGACAGGGACGATTTCTAGTGCAGAGGCTGTCTGCGAAGTCTCTGCGTATTCAGGAGTGCTCGAGGTGACGAAGACGCGTCAAGATTACGGGTGAGAAAGACGTTGTCTCAGTTTTTTTCTTCCTCCACCGCGACCTGCTCTTGTGAACCTAGTTAGGGACCGATATTTTTACCCTTATTCTATTCAACCTACAGAAGATCCAGCATGGAAGCATACGCCAGGACTCCGGGAGGACTCTCTCCTGAGTCTCCTCCAAATCCGCTGCTCCAGGTCATGAAAAGCAACGATCCCCCAACGCGAGGCGAACGCCAGCTCGCTTGCCAACACGTTGAAGACATCGACAAGGAGCTGGAGAAATTGCAAACCGAAATTGGTACCCTGGATTCCCAGCTAACTCGACTTCAAGCACGCGTCACGTCTCTCAGACACACAAGAAACGAATATCTTCCTATATTTTCGCCATGTCGTCGAATTCCTGTCGATATCTTGACGGAGATCATGCAGACCGCGGTGAATCCAGGATCGCTGAAGTTACTCTCCCCAGACAACCAGTCTACCGATCGCACGCATTTCAAGAATCTCCGTTCTGTGTGCAGGACATGGAGAGACGTAGCGTTTGCTACGCGGTCTCTGTGGACTAGCGTATGGGTCGACTTTGACCAGTATCCGAGGGAGGAGGTTCCTGCCGTTATACGAGGGATCGCGAAATACTTTGCACGATCCGGAAGCTGTTTGCCGCTCTACTTGGGGTTCAGTTGGAAAGGGGACCCGGACAGTATCCCAGTTCCAGAAGAGCAGGAAATAGGGGACACGCAGGAGAACATCGCGCACCTCGGACAGCTCACAAATAGCCTTTTCTCCGACGTCTGGTTGGCGTATCTGTATTCTCAACGGTCTCGCCTATTGGAGATTTCTCTCTTCGCAACTACGCGCCATTTCGAAAATAATTTCGAGAAGAGGTTGAAGGGATGGAGTTTGGCTGGTCAGACATGGGAAACGGAGAGTTTGGGAGCATACCTCGACTGGAATTGGCTTGTCGAGCCCGGCAACGATCACGCACAGGATAACGCAGGTGCCATCCTGGCATCCTTCCCTAAGCTCAAGGCCGCTCGGGTTAGAGGGACGGAGCAAGCACTCAAGTTAGACCTTCTGAAAACAGGGCACCCAGAACTCCCCTCATTTGAAATGGTCATGCCCCACAACATGAATTACTGCTTCTCCGGGCTTGGTGCCTTTACCAACGTGAACCACCTGTACCTCTCCGTTCCCCTTTCCTCCGCCGAGGTTAATGTCGTACCCCTATCCCTCAATGCTCCATCCGTCGACTTACCCCGCCTGGAAAGCCTCGTTATAAATGGCTTACCCTCATTTTCCGTGCTTTCGAAATTGCAGACCCCAGCCCTCGAGAGGTTTCGAATCATCTCCACAATCCCCAAATCGGAACGGCGATGGAGAACACTACAAAAATCTCTATCGAGCACATTTCTAGATGCGATCGTCTTCGTCTCCAAAGCTAAGAAACTATCCGCATTCGACCTCAACGGTTGGTTTATCCAGCACGACATAGACTTGCTCTTAATGTTTCTGGCTCTCTCCACAGTGCAAACAATCTGCATCGATACCTGGCTCCACGAAGAGAAGTCCCCGCAATACATCGCCTCAATATTGTCCAGCATGGTCAAACTTTGCATCCACTCTCCGGACGAAAGTACGCCACATCTACGCTCATCCTCGTCCCTGTCCACGAGCGTTTCTGGCGACGCAGGAACAAGCAACGGGGATGACTATCGTACGGCATCATTACCGTTTTGCAGGCAGCCCATGTACTGGAAATCCTCCTTGTCGGCGTATTTGAAAGCGTACAGTTTGGCTATCCCCAACATCCCTCAGTCGAGACGGGATACCCTGGGTAGCGGTGAATTGTTCGGGCTAGATGTTTTTCTCGCACAAGATGCCGTGGACAAAGGAGGGAAGGATGCCCAAGACACCGTCGAAACTATCCAACAACTTCCTGGAATCGATGTGACACTCGTGCCAGAGTCTTGTCCGATTTTTTGGTGATTTCGTAATGTCGTTGGATTAGAGGGAGGCGCGTCTTTCGATTCTGCACATATATTGAAACGCAGAAAAGCGGATTCCCCTCGATCTCCCAATTGTCGGATGTAATACACAAGGACTCAAGTCGTAAATGGTACATACAAAAGTTCAAGTCTTAAACAAGCTTGACATACTCTAATACAACGTACAATACCCTTGGACTATTGACTCAAATCTCAGCCCTAGTCCGAAGTAATTGACCTATTGTATTGACGGATCGTTCGCTCCAACCGGCCAATCCGTTGCTATCAGAAATTCAGAATCACATACCTGCCTTGCGCTGGCAGGCTGTTGAGTGTGACATCCAAGAAACTTCAGGAAATTTCCTCTCGAGCCGTTGTGCGCTTGAACGGTTTTGAGGAACATATGGAGGTGGTCGTAGAACCTCGCACGATGGCGCAGTTCGCAAATTTAACCCGGGAAGTTGTTCCAGCTCACCCCATTCCAAAGCATCATTGGTCGATGCTTGTTCTGGAAGGTAAACGACAAGTTCATTTCGATCCCCATCGTCCCTCTCTGGGCCTTGGACGGTGACGGTGTTGGCGGTAAGCTTCAGGCTCCTCGATCGCAAAAAAGTGCCCAAGGATTTCCACCGGGATGGCTGCCACCCTAAGGGAGCCCTGTTGGCCTCGGAAGACAAAGGTGAGAAAGGGTTTTCGTGGGGAAGATGAATGCAAAGGGAGGTCAAATGTGGGAGATGCGTTGAGGTGTCGCGCGACCGGAACTCCTCCGAATCGTCGTACCAGGTGTCGGTGCAGAGCAATTTCACGGATGATAGAACACCGAATAATTGGTCCAAGACCTCATCGTTCTGGATAAACCAGCTGTCGAGATGGAAGGCCTCAAATTGCTGTCCGATCTCTTGTATAAATTTTATCACTTTTGGGAACGTCTCCCACCACTCTTGTTTCACTGTTGCAGTTGCCCATCGCAGTTGGGCATGCGCAGGAGCACAGGATATATAGAGGCTGATGAGGGCAGGAGCTTGGAGTTTGGAGAGCAAGGAAAATGAGGTCAAGCAGGATAAGGAAAGATGTCTGAGGTGTGGGAGGTTCAAGGTGGTCGCATTGTTTGGTAGATTGTTGGTAGTCGCCCTGAAAAAGGTGAGGGACAATTCCTCCAAGCAGGGGAAGCCGACCAATGTTGGAAAGAAGGTATCGATGCCATCGATCGTCAGGTGCAAAGTCGAGAGCCTTGAATATCCCTGCAGAACGTCCCAACTGAGAACTGACGCAGTTCCAGTGAAGGAGAGCGATTTGAGCTCGGGAAAAGACGCCGGGACGATGCCACCCGGGTCGCTAGGCGCAATTGCTACATTTGGACGAGCGCGTTCGAGGTATACAAGCAGGAAGTTGACTTTCCACGTCTCTCCATCTACAATCCAACCCTTTAGCTTTGTGTCGAAGAGTTTTAGGAGTAGGGTTGACGTGTAGAGGGTAATCTCCCTCAACCGGGAGCGCTGAGAAAACAGGTACGCCAACCAGACGTCAGAAAAAAGGCAACTGGACCCCTGCCCGTCATCCTCACTACCCGTTGGGTGCGCTGGGTGCCTCTTCCACCTGAATCCCAGCTCGAGCGGCAAGGCGGTCCCCGAACGCTTAAAGTACTTTGAAACGCTCCGAATAACGGCGGGAACCTCTTCCCCGGGATAGTGATCAAAGTCGACCCAGACGCTCGTCCATAAGGACTGCGTAGAGAATGCGACCTCTCTCCAGGTCCGACACACCGCGCGCAAATTCTTGAAATGCATACGGTTGGTAGATTGGTTGTTTGGAGAAAGGAAAGAGGTGGATCCGGGGTTAACTGCGATCTGCAAGATCTCGGCCAGAATGTCGACTGGAAGTCCACGCCATGGTGAGAAAATTGGTAGGTATTCCTCTTCCACTCCGTGGAGGGACTCGGCTCGTGCTTGAAGTCGAGTAAGCTGCGATTTGAGCGCCTCGATCTCGTGTTGGACCTTCTCCAATTCTCTGTTGATGACATCCACTTGATGCCGGGCAAGCAGCGTTTCTTGTGGGGTCGGAACATCGTTGGACTTCATGATATGGAGTAAAGAGTCTAAAATAAAGACAGATTCTTGCTCCTTGAAGCTCGACGCCATCGTGAACGGGAAGATGAAAGGGCCTGTACACGATCTAGCCAGAGGCCCCAGCTGAAACGGAATCATATGAATCAATCACCAATTAATTGTCCGACAGTGGCTCAAATTGATGCATGGTCCCCCTGCCCCAAGTCTTCTCTCCCGTCGTCAGACTCAACTTTCGTGTCTAGACTCTTGAGTCTTGGAGAGGGAACTCCCGAGAATTTCTGTCTTCCTCAAGCCACGGTCAAGAATAGTCTGTCTAGTCTCCCGCATGTGAAAATATTCCCGGGACTCGCACCAATAGACTCCCTGAGCTAGGTGAGCATTCAACTACCAGAGCTCTGCCTTGTGGTCATTGACGTCAACACTCAAACATCAGAATTGGAAAAGATTCCGAAGGTGGATGTCAACAAAACGTGTCTGGAGGCAGCACTTTCTTCAGTGTACAGGGTGAATGACCTCTTCGGTCCGTCTTACCCTGTGGAGTCGACGGATCTTGTGGACATCCAGCGTGCAGCTCTACGACCCACCAAGTGGCACCGAACATTAATGGCCATCGTCAGGAGGAATGGCTCCAGATATCTGGGGGCTCAGTCCGAAATGATAGCTATGGGCCCTGAATATCGCGACTTCTTTCCGACACACCTTGTTCTAGGGGGGACGGTGGCTTTTTGCAGGGGCTTTCCTACTGCGATGTAGGACCCAGGCGTCATCGTTGCGCCTGTCATTACCAACATTGCTCTCGACACGGAAGCCTCCTCGCTGATCCTTGACGAAGAGGATAGTCCAGAGAGCTGGGGGTTCAAGGATATGTCTGAACCGACACCGTGCACCAGTTCTTCCCATCTTACTGGCACCGCGGCGTAGCTGAAAGAACGACCTCAGGATGCTTTGAGGCTCTCGGCGCAAGTACAAGGTCGCAGCTCAGACTATTTCTGGTTAGTGCCTTCATGATCAATACTGGTGCTGAAGATGGGGTTCGGGTTGGGTGCCGCCAGTTGGCGATGCTATTCTTGGATTACGATGTGATAGGCTTTTCTGAACGATGAAGGCGACCAGGAAGGCGATACCCTGGACTTGTGGAGATACTCCGGCTGATGGCAATATCCAAGATCGCTCCAACAAGGCCGATACCGAACTCATTGCTGTCAGCCTCCCAAGCATTTCCGATTTTCTACCTTTCGCGATGATATATGGGGCCTGGGTCTGCTGCCTCAAGCAACACTCTGTTCAATAGCCTCTTTTCATAATGGAGGCTACGAGCCAACTTGTGACGGCCACCCGTTCTTCACGATCACCCCAATGAAGGATAGGCTCTCCCGCTTGTTTTATGAGCCCGTAGGTCACAAAAAACAAGAGGGCGAAACATATATTTACTCTGACCCTATAGCCACCAAGAAGGGTTATCGATTGGACTGTGCGACGCTGCGTCCATATTCTGGTCGAATGTCCTATACTTGCGCGATACTATGCTTCACACGCGCGACGGAGGAATGGGGATTCATATTCTTGATTTCCCAAGTTGAATCCCGGATCGTACGTACCGTCCATTCTTTCGTTTCAATGAATCTCTCCTTCTCTTGCCTTAGTTTGCGTTAGAGCGGGGACACTTACCAAACCGTTTTGGAGTTAACGCTTGGCCAGCCCACAAGGGCATGGTGTCAAGAGTCAAGTGACGCACTGGCCGACCCGGTGAACCGAATCCCGTCCTGTTCCATACCACGAGCTTGCCATGACCTCTCCATCTGCGTTTCCGCCTCGGGAGTGAATTCTACTGGTGTGCCTTGAGTTCATTATCGGATAGCTCGACACGATAATTAATGTGTTTCTTCAGGTGTCATATGCAGAATCTGTCAATTGACAGAGTGTATCAATGGGGTCATAGTTATGTCAACTGTTGTCGCGTAGATATGTGTGCTTCCCTAGGCACCATGCCTCATACAACCAGCCAGGCAAACTTATATTGAGCCCGAAGGTACGTACAGCCGCAGTGTTCGACCCAGGTGGCTCATTCTTCTCACATCTAGACGGCTACATATAAATAGAGATGGTCAAGTCAGACGGCGGTAAAGGCTCATATGATCCTATTGTGACGAGCAATGCCCTTTTTCGAGTACTCCGTATCGGATTCACCTGACCAAGGCCGCAGGTCTGACGTGTAGGTCCATAATGCCGCTTTCCTGTCTTGTACAGACACTCGAAAAGTATCTGGGTGCTTACCGTTGAAGGGGATCTCAATGATCAGAAGTTTTCGCGAACACGTCGGATGAGCTAGATTGACGCCTGTTTCTGAAATTGATACCATGTGTATGGCACATCATATGGAAGACTCGACTTTTAGGGACACCAATTAATTTGTTTGTCTCTGAGCTACCAAGATATCAATCATCGCTCAATCAGCAAGCGCTTGGCATTCTTGAGGCACCCTTTCACCGCTCCCAGCACGTCAGTCGTCCACTTTCCCCCCTACTTCAAAGTTATCTAAGGATTGTGGGCTCACGGTGAGAGCTGGTGAGAGCGATGAGTTCGGCACTGAAAGATTAATTTTCGGCTCTCAGGTTTGAGTCGTTACGCATATCGGATTTGGTTTAGACTTCCTGGATCATGCGAACAATAAGGAAAACATCGACTCTAGTCCCGTTTCATGGCTCTAGGATAACGGAACTCGGAGAGTTCACCATGCAACCGGCTGACAGCGCCCACAACCTTGTCGCCTGACTGCAGTTACGGCACCTCAGCTTTCACTCTCACATCAAGTCATCGTGGTACACCCAAGCTCTTGGAACCCTATACTATCCCGTCAACGAGGCGGTATCGGGCGCTCCGCTCGTTCCCCATTGACAGTGTTTTGACCAAGTTAGGGACGGTGGTAGGCTCAAGTGTTCCGTGATGTGGGCGACAGGCTCTTCGAATTTTCTACTTTAAAGAGGTGATACATAACAGCTCTCTGTTGTGATAGGAAGGAGGTAAGTTGGCTTAGTATCAGTCAACGAAACAGATCTTTAACGGTCCCAATGGGCATTGATGTGATCAGACCCGGCTGCCAGGGACCATGATCAAGCTGGCGTGTCGGATTTACTATACCACTTCCAACTCATCGTTCCCAGAGATGGGGTGCATGGACGTACAAGCGGTGGGATTGGAAAGCTTCTTTTCCATTGTAGGCCGTACAATGCCCCATTCATGCATCCAAGAGGATGTGTACAGCCCATTTAATTGGAATCGTGATGATGACGACCCACCTGCCTACCCGGTACACGAGCCTACAAAACCGGCCCTGTCCTGCACCTGCCTCTAGGGAATCTGTGCCTCAAAGCTGCCCTGTCTTCTGCCGCCAGCGCTCCCACCCCAGCGACGTCTCTCAGGTTAGCCGCCGCGTTATTTCCACTCTCCGTTGGGATATCCATCTATCACGGAGTGCCTGATCGTCTGGATTGTTGGCTGCCTGGCTTCTCTTTCTTCGCTCCCCAGCTTCTCTCTCGAATTAAATCTCCTCGGCCCATTTTTTTCTTTGACGGCGACTACCAACTAGCAGGCTATCGTCGAGGTTGCCGCTAGCGACTGCTCTGCACTCGTTTCGCGCTGCAAACCACGAACCAAGTGTCGAGATAAAGGTCGAGTAAGTCCCCTGACACGTTGCTGCTCCCCTACTACTTTCTCACTTCCCTTCCATAAGCTTTGGCCGTCACCGATTCACCGACAGGGGCTTCTTTTTCCAACCATGTCGACTCGTAGCGCTTCTGATTCCCACAGTGTCGATAGCAGCGGAAAGGTTGAAAAGGGGAATGGGGTCATTGAGAAATTGCCTCCTTCAGAGTACTATGCCGCCTCTGAAGGACTGACTCTCGAGAAGGAGGCAGTAGTGTCCAAGGAAGACATGGAGCTGGAGAGGAGAGCAAGTTTGAAGTTGGATTTGACGTTGCTGCCGGTGATGACTATGTTCTATTTGTTGTCGTTCTTGGTGAGTCCCTTTTGATATGGTATCGGCTAGCTGATATGAACTGGGTTTAGGATCGGGCTAATATTGGTTGGTTTTGACCTCCGTGGTGCTTATCTATACCTGTATGTTTACTTACCGAATCCTGCAGGGAATGCGCGGGTAGCTGGTTTGCAGACCGCGCTTGGGTTATCAGACACAGAGTATCAGATTTGTGTAACGATTCTATATGTGTGCGTTGGTTTAACTTGTATTTCTGGCATTCACCGACGCTAATCGGCAATCTGCTGGACCGTCCTACAGACCGTACATTCTCGCCGAGCTTCCATCCAATCTCCTCCTCCGAAGAATAGGACCCAACATCCTCATGCCAACTATATTAACTGCGTGGGGGCTTGTCGTGACGTTCCAGGGTGCGTTTCATCTGAAATAACCTTGCGTAAACTCCAATTAATCCAACCATTTGATTATAGGCTTCGTATCATCGTACGCAGGCCTCTTGGTCGTTCGCTTTCTCTTGGGTTTGCTAGAAGGCCCCATGTTCCCTGGAATTGTGCTTTACTTGTCCGGATTCTATACCAGACGAGACCTTTCTCTCAGGCAAGTTTAAATATTCCTACTTAAAATCGAACTTTTATCTCACTCGATAATACTGCCGTACGTTTAGGATCGCGTACTTCTTCTCAGCTGCATCGCTTTCTGGTGCCTTCTCAGGGCTGCTTGCTGCAGCAATACAGAACATGGATGGGCTGGGAGGAAAGGAAGGCTGGTCATGGATTTTTATTCTCGTATGTATTTGCTTCAGCTACTTATTCCATCTATCCCCGACACGATACTTGGCGGTGATGGGCGGTTGAAACTGAATCTGAACTAACGGTCGTTTTAAAGGAGGGCCTCTTTACCGTCCTAGTCGGAGTCGCTTCCTTCTTCTTGGTCCCAGCTACGCCCCAACACGCTTCGATACTCTCCCAAGCTGAGAAAGAGTATGTGCAATCTCTCGAATTCACACTTCTCACCGCATAACTGAATTTTCGATGCACTTTCAGTGCCCTCAAACGCCGCCTCGAGCGTGATAGACCACTTATCTCGACCCACGACGCCTTCAAGCCCAAAGAAGTCCTCAGGTCATTCCTCTCACCGCACGTCATCATTCTGTTTGTCGTGTTCTTCCTCGGGGGAACTCTCCTGTACGGTCTTGCCCTCTTCTTGCCTTCGATTGTCAGGCAGCTAGGGTTTGGCAGGACTGAGAGTCAGCTGTTGAGTGTAGGGCCATTTGCTGTCGGGTTTGTCGGTCAGTAAAGCTCCCTCCTCTCCCTCGATGTTCATTTCATGCAAAGTCGAAAACAAAGCTGACACGCGAGTCTTCTTTGGTTCTCTAGTTTCGGTTATTTCGGCGTGGTGGTCGGATCGGTATAACACCAGGGGTGTACCATTGATTGCTATCTCGGGCTTGTCGATTGCGGGATGGGCTTTGTTCCTCAGTAAGTGTTTTCCACTTGATCACCGTCGATTTCCGTCAAATTTGACCCATGTACTGACGATCTCCTCTAACTCCAGGCGCAGATAACAAGTACGTTCTATATGGCGCACTCTACCTCATGGTTCCAGGAATCTATGGTGTATCACCTGTGACCTGTGCATGGGTTGCGAATAACAGTGAGCCATACTTTCGAAGGGCGAGTAGTATCGCAATTGGATTTATGGCGACGAATGCTGTGAGTATCTCATCTCGTTTCTTTCTCTCTCTCTCTCTCTCCGATCAATAATTCTGAACGTTCGATTATCTGAATTCCGATAGGGTGGAATTCTCAGTACATGGCGCTTCCCGACTAAAGAGGGTCCTAAATTTACGAATACTGCTATAATGAACCTTGTCTTGTAAGACCCCTCCTTTTTCTCCTTAAACAACTATTTGCTTACCAACATTAACAGTTCGTGTGTAATGGTGGTCTTCACTATCCTCAACATGCTCTACCTTCACCAGCAAAATCAGCGCAAAGTACGACATCGGCACGAGATTCTGAAACCGTATGCGACGGACGAGGAGCCAGAGGGAGGTGTGAGGGCATGGGTCGAGTTGGGGGACAAGCATCCTGATTTTAAGTATACGCTTTAGGCTGTTACTAATATGTAGCATTTATATCGTTCAATGAATTAACGTCTCAGATTCAAGAAGAGAGCTCGGTGGCCATCGGCAGTGCCAGATGTTTGATCAGAATGGTCGGATCGTTAGGACTTGCGAGGTCTAGAGCCACGAGGCGAAGGCCACAGCCTCCACGAGATGAACGTCGTGTGTATGATTTCATTACAAACTCGATTGTCATGTCCATTTAGGTGCCAAAGTAGCGACTTGTACTCGAGGACGTCGTGTGCTTGGCCCTTTTTGTTTGGATCACACATTCTATCCAAACAACGCGCTTCCCGCCTTCCTCCTTCCGACCCACCTTCCCCATCTCCTGTTCTCCCCCCCTCTCGGCGTCGATAAATACCAACCTTACAAGCTCTTTTTTTGGCTACCGCAGGTCCACCTCCATCTGGCTTTTGCGTGCCATGGCACCGGCCTCTAGCTATCCGAGCGTCCCAGGTCGCTGGCCAGTATTCCTTCTCTTAACGCTCTACACAAGCACACAGCGAGGTATTCCATGACTCTAGAGTGTGGCCCTACCATGTGGCATAGTGCCGAAGCATGAGATTTACCCCGACCTCTGTGGTGACGCCAATTGCGCCGGATTGTTTCAGCTAGGGAGAGTGTACCCCTCTTCGGGTACAGGGTCGAGGGATAGAGCTAGGAGGAAAGGATGACGAGGATAGCCAGTAGTGTCAAATAGGCGGCGACTCAGCGTATGGGGGAGAGCTGGAATCTCGATTGCTGCATCTCAATCCTGAGAGTGGGGGAACACTCTTTTCTCCTTGACGATCCTGGAGAACGACTACCTTGTTGTTACGATCTCCAGGACTGTTCTCTGCAACCCGCGGATGCTCCAAACGGCGCACTCCGTGACGTCAGATGGTCAAGCCCACAATCCGAAGGCACTTACGAGAGCCCGGCGAGGGAGGAAGTCGAAACAAATGCGAGGTGCTGGTCAAGATCGAGGAGGCTCTTAACGGCCCGATGTAACTCAGCGTTATTGCAGACTCAACCGACGATATATCTGCATCTCCGACGTAGGTCCTCCTTCTCCCTCCGTGAACAAGCCAACCAGCTTATTTTGAATAGTTTGGACAACAGCTTTCGTGGTGCCAGACGGGCTGCTTGGCTGATCCCGCGCTGTCGTCCCTCAAGTTGAACTTGCTCAACTACGGGAATGAAGCTTCCTCTTGGACAACGCTGCTCAGAAGGAGCTTGATAAGGCAGTTGGCTTATTCTCTTGAATCTGTCGTCCGACCCGGGTTGATTGCTTCTCTAGTTTATCATAATTTCTAAATGACCTATCCTAAAATAAATGTCGCAAAAATCAGAGCGGCGATCAAACGGCATCCAACGCATTGCAACGCGAGCCGAATGATTTCCCGTCTCAACAAACCCTCCAGCCGTTGGGAGTGCCGTTGGGAGTGCCGTTGGACCACCGTTGCTTGCCTAAAATAGGTTCCATGTCCCCTTCAACCGGGCTGCCAACTCTGTTTAGGGCCATCAACGGCCATCAAACGGAGCGGCCGTTGAAACGCTTGTTCGGATTTTTGCGACAATTAGGGTGTGCACACGGAGAATATTGTTAGTACTCACTCTATTAAAGTAAAATCCCACTCTCACCCTTTGTTAGTAGACTGGAGGACAGTGCGAACGATCATTGTGAGGATTCAATCTGCAGGTGCGTATCACTCGCGAATTAAATGTGAAGAGATCTGACTAATGTGAAAGATGCCGTACAGAGAGCCGCAGTCCGTTCTCTTCTTCCCCCATCATTGTCGTCCCACCGTGTTCACCTATAGTCGATCTCGCGTTGAAACACAAGAACGATGTCTCTATTTCGCAAAATGCGCAAGAAAGGTCGCGACAAGGATGCAAATCTATCCGACAGTGACTCCGCTATCTCCACCACAGGTGCCTCGACCTCAGAAGGGAAGAAGCCAGGGTTCTTTGACAAAATGTTCAAGCATGGGAAATCCAAGGGAGAAGAGGGGAATAAGGTGTGTACCCAGGCCATGATATAATAACATTTGCTTGACTTGTGCAACATAGGATGACAGTGGACCGTCCAAGTCCAAGACTGATAGTGCCCCATCTGCCGCTTCTGCGCCTATCGATGACGGGCGTCCCAGCTTGTCCAGTGCCCAAGGAGAACAGGGAGGGTCTGTCGTCAACCTACCGCCTTCCGAGGTCACGAATGTCCAATCGACTTTACCCTCTGGCCAGTCTGGGAAGCCCGCTGCGACCGAAGATTCAAAATCCTCGTCGAAGGCCTGGACCATTACCAAGGCATCACTCAAGATCACTCTGGGCATCCTCGCCGGTTTGGCAGAGGATCTCCCGATTCCTGGAAAGGGTGCGATTGGCTTAGTGCTACGACTGATCGATACTGTGGAGGTAAGTATCGATGTTCGCCCCTTCCTTCTAACGGGCTCACCGTTTCGTACAGAAAGTTTCCGCGAACAAAGACGATCTCAAAACTCTGACTAGTCGGTGTGATTTGCTGAAGGATAGCATCGTTCAATCGATCAAGGGGAAGGAGGCATCTCGCTTGCCGCCGGAGTTGATGACAAGCATTGGCAAATTGGTTGAGTACGTTTGCTGCCTCCATCCTCCTTCTGCGACGAAGCTCATGGCACGTCAGGGGTCTCCACTCTGCTTTCCAGAAAGTCTTCGAAAAGAAAGCCGGGGCGGTTGCGGCGTATTTGTTGACGGAAGATGAATCGGATCTCATCAAAGAAACCAACAACACCATCACACACTTCCTCGAGCGATTCTGGGTAAGGGCGACTCGCCTTGATCTCGACGCTAGACGCTGATTTCCTGCGGTAGCTCGAAAACCATATCGCAGGGCGCATCGTTTTGAGCGACATCCTGACTAACGTTCAAGACCACTCGGCAGTTCTGAAGGAGAAATTTATCGCGCTCGAAAGAGAGGCACAGGTTAGTGAAATGATCGCTCTCTTTTCCCCCTTCGTGTTGAAAACCTGTCTCAGGATGCCAGGCTTGACCGTCTCCCTCGCGCCGCAGCTGCTTACGATTCCCAAGAAGTCTTGGACAAAGTGTCCTCCTGCTTTGAAGGCACCCGTGAAGCCTTGCTGGGTGGGATTGGAGAGTGGGCAAGCAGCCCGCACGGCACTGTTCCCTCGATTTACGTGCTCGATGGCATCGCCGGTATCGGGAAATCGACAATTCTGAAGACGATTGCAAGCCGTGCGGGGGGAATCAACTTCCTCGGCGCGAGTTTCTTTTTCTCCAGGGACCACGAACGTCGCAAGACGACACAGTACTTCGTGTCGACCATCTCCTTCCAGCTGGGGTGCTACAGTAAAGAATTCGGCGTCCGTATCGCTGATGCTTTGCAGAAGCATCCGGATGCTACCGAGAAAGACGTCCGCACCCAGTTCATCTGGTTGATCCTCGAGCCTCTACGAGATCTTATGGAGGGCAGGGCGACCCCTTTGCTCATCACTATTGATGCCCTCGATGAATGCGACGAACGACAGGCCCATGCCCTCTTGACTGTCCTCTTGGACGAGGTTGTCAAGCTTCGCAATCTCAAGGTCTTTGTGACCACGCGTCCCGAGAGTGGCATTCGATACCTTCTCGAGGAGCCTGGTCAGCAAGGCGAAGTTGCGCGCTTCCACGTGCAGGATATCGAGCAGTCGGTTGTCGAAGCTGACATCCAGGTTTATCTCGACTTTCGCTTGGCGCCGGGGCAGGTCCAGCGTGCTTTGCCCGCGTTGCCGCCACCTCCCTGGCAGCCGACCAAGGACCAAAAGGCCAAACTTGTTCGCATGGCCGGGAAACTCTTCATCATCGCGTACACTGCGACCGAGTTCATTCTCGACAGGAGGCAGCTGGCCCCTGACGATCAATTGGAGACCTTGCTTGAAGGTGTCTTGGATGATGGCCTTGTTGGGTCTGATTACATCAACTATATGGACCGGCTCTACATGCATATCTTGCGATCTGCTGCTCCTTCTGCTGGTACAGCTAGATGGCTGGCT
>SDEE01000132.1:0-90578 GCA_004126415.1 Candolleomyces aberdarensis | reverse complement strand
GGGCGAGGATACAGAGAAGGGTGAGGACACAGAGAAGGGTGAGGACGCAGAGAAGGGCGAGGATGCAGAGAAGGGCAAGGATGCAGAGAAGGGCAAGGATGTCGAGAAGGGCAAAAATCCCATGATCCAAGGGTTCAAGGTTCGGTTTGTTTGGTTTTGGAGGTGCAAAAACTAATTAAATTGTTTAGAGAATTGTCTCCGGCACGCTGTCAGCGATCCTTGGTAATACCGATGCCGGGGAGCAGGAAGAACAGAAGTTCTTCATATTTGTGAAGCACAATGCCATCATTCGGATCGACGTAAAGGCAAGTCATGTATGCACGAATCATGGTCCGGGTTTTGACGTTCGAATAGATCTGGCGCTATAATTTCAGCAGCAAGGAGATCATTGGCGCACACGAGAATGTGTTATGCTGTGAGTGCTTTTCCCCAGTCGGTGCGCTAACCCATCTGACGACTCATTCAAATCCTAGACATATTCTGCACTTCAGTTGTCAACTCAGCCGCTCTCCGCTATGACGAAATAACTTATCTTCTTAGCGAATACGCTGGCGACGACGGAGTCGAGACCTACGTCAAGGGCTTGCTTGAAGTTTGGAAGTCCATTGGGCAAATGCACTCATACCTTCAACAGAGGAAAGACGGTTTTTTGGCGTTACCTCCACCCCCAGAGAACAAACCGGAAGATGGCGAACGAAAAAGGGAAAAGGAACGACTCTCTTATGTCTGATTTTCTGAACTGAGAGCGTCTTTTTCTTCCCATGCGGCATGTATATGTGCCTTGGTTTTCTGTGTATCGACTACACCTGTTCGGCGCATTTGTTCGAGTGTGTCACGTATTGGCCGTTTAGCTACGGTTTCGAGGACTCTTCGCTTCAGGCTCATAAATTTATTTCTTTTTGTATCGATGTCTTAGTTTGTGGTGTGGATTATGTATATATTAATGTCGTTCCTAGCGATCGCTACATATTAGAACGTCGTCGTTTTGCTCCTTTGACACGGCGGTAGAATTCGAATCCGTCCCACATTACGCTACATATCATCCTCTCAGGGAGTGTTTTAGCTCTGCGCGCTGAGCATGCCGTTGGTGAGTGCAGTGAGTGAGATTCATCACGGCTGGCCACACTGAGCAGCCGCCAAGCACTTGAAGATCCCACTGCCAGGAGGTCTCCAGTGCCTTCATTTCTTGGGCCAAGTGTTTTTCTACATCACTTTGTAGCACGAAAGGTGGTGCAAGATTTCATAGTTTGCCTCCTCCCTCCCTTCTTATTACTAGACAAGATAGCTCTATTTAGTGCACGAGAAGAAAGGAATCAAGGACCCATGTGGAACATGACCCTCAGGCTTGTGCTTTCCCTGAGAGCCAGCGGCCCGGAACGCCAGTATGACCATCTTCCGCCCGAGAGGCCAGTCAACTAGCCATGCGAAGGCACTAGATGGCGAGTGGGTGCTGGGGTGTCGAAAAGCCCCAATAAATAGCGCTGGCCCACTGAACAAGACGAGAGATGTTTGGTCCCGCAGAGGTTCCCAAATGTCGCGGATCCGGCTGGCGACTGGATTGTCGATTACCAACAATAGCTCTCCTTCGCGAAGAGAAAGAGGGTGTAGGTTGAGGCGCAAAGAGAAGGAATGCTGCTTTTGCTGAGTTCCCGGGGCCCCCCATTTGCCAAGTGCTGAGTGGGCACGAGCATGGCATGGTGGGCACTTGAGCAAGCGAGAGGACGATCTACTACATAACGGTGACAAGCTATGTGAGAGAATGATAGAGAACGGGACAAAGTTAGAACTAGAAAATATGTACTGGTGTCAGAGGGAGAAGGGCGGGAGAAAAAAGGAAAAGAGAGCGCGAGACAGTAGTGCCGCGAGCACTTCGCGAGGGGACGTGATGACTTCTCGCGCAGTGCTCGCCTATGCATATACTATTTCCGTGACTGTGGCTTGCATAATCTAAGCGTCCAGTGGGTATGAATGGGAGTGGAAAGAGACCAAGAAGAGTGAAATTAAACGATGAGAAATGATCGATAGCGAGTGGTGTTTGATTGCGTCGACGTCTCGTTTACCCTGAGCAACCCCTTGCTCAATTCTCCTTGGCATGCGATACTGTGGCATCTCCACGCATGATATTATTTCAGAGCTCGGCCGCGGACCACTGACGCTGGACGACGATTGGGTCGGGGGTTGTCGGTGTCCACGTGCAGTGGCATTCGCGTCCTCCGTCGACATAATTGGATTATAAAAGGACGCTTTTCGACGATGACTCCACGTATTTCCTCTCCATTTCTCCTCTCTCCTCTCCTCAGCAGCCAGTCCAGGTGCCCACCGATGGACGTTTCTCGCAAACCATTTCCACTCACCCAGGACATCATTATCAATGTCATGGAACACTCGCCCCCCGAGACTACCTTAGCCCTGCGAGGTGTCAGTTGCTTGCTACATCTCTCAATGCACCCTTCTGAATCAATATTTAGACTTGTCGCGTCGCCTACTACGCCAGCCATGCCAGGAGCGTCTGGGTGGTCGCTCTTGGCCGTGTTCTTGAAAGTTATGGATTTTTCGCGCCAACCTTTCCAATGAGCCAAATGAGCACCCTTGAGGTGGAGCGTGCAGCGTTGGCACCATATCGGAACTTGCAAGCGCTCCGACGACACGATAGTAGAGAAGGCAAACCGCTACCCCAGCGTAACTATACTCTTCCGTGCCAGGCCACCTTCCCTGGCCTCAATAACCGGCTGCTATCTCTCCACCTCGTCCCAGGAGGACGTTTCCTTTTCACCTTCATGGGAGACGGCGTCTACCTTTGGGACCTTGGGTACGGTGCCAATATTGCCCAAGGATTGACTCCGTTGGCGAGATTGAACAAACCGGGGCTTTGGTGGATGGACGTTGCTCCAAGTGCGAATGGAAGGGAGCTAGTTGTCGCCGTGATGCAATTGTCAGATTTGACATCCTTCTTCCCCATATCATCGTACTAACCCTTACCTCGTTAGCACTGCTCTCGGCTCCACACTGGAGGTTCACCAGATCGATCCTGTGTCTCCCGACCCCACTTTCCAACGTGTCAGACACCTCGAGGTTCCCCATGAGCGGCATAGGGAGATATTCTTTGACATCCTGTTGACACAAGACACGGTACACCTGTACTGCGAACCTTTTTATGTGGTTTGGAACTGGGTAAACAACACAGGATGCAAGTGGAACCTCCGTCGCCCTCTCAGCAAGGTGAGAAATCTACCGATGATTTGTCTCGAGAATTACGCATCTAATAATTTTTCTGAAAGATATCCGTCTGCAACGAATCGATCATAGCGGCCGATATTTACGACGACATCGGCGTCTGGGACGTACCGGCTCCGTCCGAATTGCCCTCCCTCACCGGCCTCGAGATGACGGACCTCCAAACTATCGAAAACAGTCCCAAGTACTCTTTCAGCGCACCCCGGGACCACAAAGACCTCTCTCTCCTCCGCACATCGACATGGCAACAGAACTTCTCATCCGACCGTCATCTGTGCGCCATCTCCCAACGAAGACGCAACCAGGACTCTCTTGCCCTTTATTCAATCAAGTCCGTCCCGGGGTTCTCACTGAAGACTCTGCCGGTACCAGCAGGTCGATGTGGCCTGGTTTACGGCAAGGAGATGCTTGGATCGACATTCGAAAGCGGAGCCTCCGCCATCAACCGTATCAACGACCATCTCATATTCTGCACAGGCGGCAGATCCATATTCCGCGTCAACGAAGGCTGGTGTGAACGGTTAGACGAATATGGCCATTTGGAACTCGTTGCGACGGTCCTCCCGATCCCTGATCCAAGCAAACCCGCGTTACACGAGATCAAGCCCAAATCCGTCATTTTGACGCCCGAAGGTCACGACGTCATCAGCGACCGTGCTCAGAAGAACCAATTTGCATTCTGCCCCTTCTCCGGTCGCCTGGTTTATATGGCGATGGTGGGTGATAGGGAAAACTCGAGCGTTGAACTTCGGATTGCGGATTATCTCTGGACTCCAACTCGTTGAAACCTATCTTGAAGGTCCGTTCTTTTTCTCATGCTCTCTCTGACTTTACCGTGCTCATCATCGTCCACTCGATAGCTACTTATTTTTTGAAAACTACCAAGACTGCCAAGGAATCTCTCTTTTTTTGGACGGAGATTAGAAACTAATTGCAGAAACTAATCTTACTGTATATCCCTGCACAACATTCTAACCCGTTGTTCCTGCTATCTAATAATACCATTCCATACCTTCCCTCGCGGTCATGACTTACGTTCATGAACCTTTCATAGTACTGCCCCTTGATCCACCGTTCGGATGGCCCTATCTAGGCCTATCACGAGCCTTGGACTGCTCTGGCTGATAAGTACGTCTGCTACGAACAGCGACTGAGGCTGCGCAGATAAGAGTGCAGACCGTGGGCGTTGTTGAATTCGGTAGATCACGTAAATTTGATGTAGAGCACCCTCAAGGTGAGGGCTCCAAGTCGACGGTGTGATGGATGAAGAAAGGTTTCGTTCGGTAGGCCTACCGCTGAAATGCTACGCTTCAGGCCGTACTAAAGCAACAACCCTAAATGATTAACAAACGTTGCTCAAACAATTTCTTCCTTACAAAAATCACAAAAAGGGAAGGTGAAGTGATAAAAAAGGTAATTCATCACCGACGGGCGACAACTTCTCTATTTCTTGACAACCTCGCTCCCTCGTCGGGAACGTGGCCGGCTCGTCTTATCTAAATCTCCGCACTACCTCAATATCCCTCCCCCTCCCTTTGTTCTAAGTATGAAAATAGATTGTCCCCTACATTCACCCCTTCAAACTTTTGCCACAATCTGCCACCCACAGCCCCGGCATTTCATTAAGAAATGGAATATCGCTGGCAGGATGCATGCTGACTGTAATTAAAAGGGCATCCCATAAACGAAAAGGCACGCGGCGACACTCTCGGACGTCGACCTCCTATGGAAGGTGTCAAAAACAGACGGCACGCCCTGCCCATTGCCAGCCCGGGAATTAAAGAAACGTGCATGATGGTGATGCAATGACGCATACTATGAGCATATTGAAAGGCAGAATGGAAACGATATAGCATAGTATGTGCATGATCAGACCGTGCATACAAGGTGTAGACGAAGCTCTCGGCCCATGGTTAACGCCTACTTACATAGCGGAGAGAGCTAGTATTGAAAGGATGCTCGAAACGAGGCAAGAGAACGTGATAACTATCAGCAGCCACGAGATCTATCTATCTATCTCACCACGCACACCGCACTGTACTCGATGTAGATAGACAGTACGTCCTCGACCCGACCAGGAGGACGACCCCCAATCCTACCTATCACCCCCCGTATCGGCTTGCTGCCTACCACGCAGCTCCTCCGAGTAGTACAGCCCAGGTACAGCCTGCTTGTCGTACCCACGGGAAGAATCAAAAGAATGATTGACAGTCGCACCGTCTTGATATTCAACTCTGAAACGCCCATGATATTACCAGGTCGAAGTGACTACGTACTGAGGTAAATAGCTAGCTACTAGAAAAACAATCAAAAGAAAAAGTCTGAAAAAAAAGACGACAGCGAGGAAAGTACCAAATACAGAAAGAGATCCAAACTTGAAGGAGCGGCATTTTATCGAAAAAGTCGACATAGAAACGACGACTTGTCGAGTTGGGGGAGTTAGGAGGGTAAGGTACACACGCTGTCTGTATAACGCCTAGTTTTGGTGGGTGGTTGGGGGAGACAGGTGCAGAGATGGTTAAATTGAAGAAGCGCGATTGGGAAAATGAGGATGCGGGATGCGAATAATGCCAATGGGAATAAGTATAGGCTGCCATGGTGTTTGAAATAAATATAATGTCGAGTGTTAGGATGGCATTATATACGGGTTGGAGAGCGAGTCGGAAGGTCGTTCGGTCGTTGGAGGTTGTCCTCACGGGCGTAACGGGTGGGGAGGGAGGAAGGATTCAGTCAGGATGGGAACCGAAAGCTGCGGCCTCGGACGCCGCTCTTCGCGAAGGGAGAAGATCGCAGAGCAGCTTTGCTAATCCTGATGAGAAGCAGCAGGCGTGGTCTAGCGCCTGAAAATGCAAGATCAAATCAAGGGGAAAGGGCGGCAAAAGGTGGGAAAGGAAGAGGGATATAGGCAACGACACAGGTCGACCGAAAGCAGCTGGCTGTGTACCGAAAAGCACAGGTGGCTGAAGAGAACAAATGTAAGTGGTATCAGGGGTAAAGGGAATAATAATGGTGCAAAGTTCAAGGTCCAAGGTAATAAAAATAGATGGTGCTCAAGACGATGTTGGTGAATGCAAAATGAACACGATCGAGTGCGGTAGGTGCTACAGTGTGAATCGGTCCATAGGGTGCGAAAATGTAGAACGGAAGACAACCATGAAGCGCAAAGACCAAGAGGACCTTACAATCGCGATCGAGGTGAAGAGCGAGTGTTGGCCAGAGAAAACGATAAACCTGAGAAAAACGGAATGAAGAAGGGATAAAAGGAGTGAAAGCAACCGGCTGGTTAGCGCGGCTGAGGGTCTCCACCATGATCGCTATGCGATTCCACTTTAACACCTCTCGACGAGCTCACACTCCTAAGATCTCTTCCCTCCTCCGCTAGCTCCCGACTGAGTACACCTCCAGCTGCTGCAGGTCCACCTTCAGGAGTTGTCTCAGGACTCTCCACTTCCTCTACGGGGGCAAAGTCGGGTTTCCGAAGCATCTTCCTGAAGGCATCCGCCATGATGGCCGCATCTTGTCCGCTGAACGGTCCGCCTTCTCCAGAGATCCCGGATGCACCATCGTGTAGGCTTGGTGCGCCATGACTATCGTTGCGCCGAAGTGAGGCCGGTCGAGGAGGAATATGCGATGCCGCAAGAACACTGGGTCCAAGAAGTGGCGACTCTTGCTGTGTGTTGGCCATCATTGGCGAAGCGGAACCCATCGAATTGCGATTGGATTCAAGTTCGGCGTTGTTTCTCCGTCGGATACGGCGGATGATGAAAAAGATCAGAATGCCGGTGGCAGCGATGGCGAGGAAACCCAGAATCACGATCACGGCTATTGCCCAACGCGGGAATGAATCATCGCTAGTGGAGGACTGAACGGTGCCGGTGGAACTTGGGAAGAGCGTGGTGGGGGTGCCATTGATAGTTGTGACGATTCCCGACGATAGAGCGGAGAGGGATGCTGCTGATGCTGAGGACGCTGATGCGAGCGAAGATGCTGAGAGTGCTGATGCTGATGACCGAGCTGAAGCAACCGAGTCCAAGATGGTTGTCTCTGAAAGAACGGAAAATTGAGAACGTGGAGCAGTTGATGACAAGCCAGAGACGTACGAATGGCAGTGAAAGTTGGCTGAGGGATCTCGTTGCCATCCAGTGTTCTGTCACTCCGGATGACTACCCAATAGAAGGGATAGCTGGTGTTTGTTCCAGAGAAGTTCTCACCACCCCGGCTGAACCATCTATCGTCTACCTGAGCGGTCATAACGCCTGCCTGGTCGGTAGGATTAGCTACATTCGTAAAGTTGAGTACTTGTGTCCTTGAGTCGGCCCGAAAGAGGAAGATGTCAACGCGATTCATTTGGGTCAACTCGGGCCTTCTGGAATTCCCTGGAAGACACTATCAACACAAAGTGACGGGGAACCAAGGGGACTACGCACAAACGAAAGTTGCCCATTGGTGCTGGGGCACTGACGTATCCCTGGTAGGATAACAGGAAATGACCTCATTCCCAGAAAAGACCTGACAGTCACGCCTTGCTTGGTCTACCAAAGCACAGAACGCGTGAACGGCAGCGGCGGGTGCAGAAGACGGCATACGTACCTATGAGGACCTGGTCAGCAATCACCTGCCGCGCAGCCAGCGAGCCCTCTTTCCTAACGTCCAAGCTACTGGATAGCACTCTTCTTCGCTTCACCGATCGTCCTTCTACATCGGAGGTTGAGGAAAAGTATGTGTCCTGGGAGGGAGGGGGTGGGGCTGGGGTCTGGCTGGGCCAGGGATTCGAGTCGTTCGGCCTTGTCGCCATTGTGCTCCTGAGTGCGCTGGGCAACGCCGCCTAATTGCGATTTGAACTAATGCTGGGGGGTAGAAGCTTGGATTCTGAATTGACAAGAACGGCGCTGAATCCCGTAAGATTTGAGCCACGTTCTCATGTCCAAGGGGTCCGCGACGTCCTGCGCTGGCTCCTGCAAGGTGCACGCCAGAGGGGGAACTTTTAGGGCGGGGCGGACGGGGAGAGCGACGAGGAGGGGGTGTTGGAGGTCGAGGAAGACGGCGAGAGAGAAGGAAGTCAAGAGGTAATAAAAGAGGGCAGTCAACGGATGGGGAACCCTCCACTTTCCCACGTTCTCAAATTAGGCTTTCTCCCACAGGGACCTCGGTCACCAGCTCCCGTCCCCTCCCCTCCCTGCCAATCCGAAATCGACCTCTGTTCACGACCAACTCTCCATACCACCCTGCTACGCCTGCAAAATGCTGCGCCAGCGACGGGCAGAACGTATCGCAGGCAGCCATAGCAACCTTCAAACGTGGGCTAACTATATCATCGCCCGGCCCAGATGGCTCTTGGGCACTCAGGACCACGCTGACCTGACCGCACAAATCAACCAGAAATCAAAGTGGTATGATCACGGTATCTGAAGGCCTCCGAGTCCATGCTAACCATGGGGCTTCAGCTACAGGAGCGCGCCTGCAGGAGCTCAGAATATCTCAGTGGCTGACTATCCTGGAGCTCTTTGTCCGATATTTCCTTCTTCAGAGGGACAGAGCCTCGTGTTGGCCTCGACTGCGTGATGCGCGCCTTCAATCCCGCCTAAAAGCGCCGTGCTAAGCACAGATGAGCACAAGGCGAGCTTCCTATGGGCGTCCGGCATCTCCGAATCTTTTTCATTCCTGGGGTTTCTGTGAATCTCAGCGGCCCCTCCGTTCTGTGCCTTCTGCCAAAAAATTCCCCACCATATGCTCGCTCTCGAAAGACTGACACGGCCTCCGAATCCCTACTACGACGGACGGTCTGGGTTTTTCATTTCAGGTTTAGTCTCTTGCCCTGGCCGGACGAACTCTGTCAGGAATCACGTACGGTGCGCCAGCTGGCCTTGCCGGGGTCAACGTTGGATCTCAGATCTGACCACATTAGTACACCATGGCCAGGGCGCTCCCAGTGTCATGCCATGATGACGTGCTGACTCTTCACTTATCTTCCCCTGGGCTAGCTCCACAGATATGTTCCCAATAGCCCTCTTATCACAGACAAAAGGAATCCAACTACGCAAGAGCACCTAGCTTATTACGTATGTTTCCCCAAGGCATGAGCGTTCTGAGGCATCATCGGGACTGCTTCTTCTCTCAAGATTGCGGGCGTAGTGGGCTTTCTAATGACACCATCTTCCCCATGTCACGATTGAAGTTTTCCTGCATCGCTCTTTTGTTTCCCCGAGCTCACGAAGCATTCGAGCCCTCAAGATGCGCTCTTCCATCAGCGGGAGACGCTGTTTCCTTATCACGGCACCCTAGGGCATCCCTAGCGCTCGCTTTTGGTCCTATCCGAAGACCTTGCCAGAACTTGACCAAAACGCTTCCCTCCTCTGTCAGCTTCAATGGTTCTAGCCACGCGAAGAGCGCGTGCAACCTTCACCTTTTGACACACGTATAGACTACGAAAGTCACAATTTCAATAGAGGATCAATCGAATAATTGATCGTTCTATGAAAAAGTCATCCTGCAAGTACCGCCGACGCCAATGCTTATCCCGTATGTACACACTTTTATTCATTTTACCCTATTTTACCCGCCGTTAGTCTGTTGGCATCGAGCTTCTAATAGGTGCGAGTGTGCGAGTTGAGGGTACACAAAGGGTAAATATCCTCTCTGAGCCACCCGGAGAGAAAAAAGATGCGACGTGGCCCGAGGCTATCTTCACACATGAGGAAGATAGGGAAATCTTAGCGTTAAAAAGAAAGTTCTTACCCGTTCGAAGCCTGGATCGCCAAAGACGGGGAGGTGGTCCTTTATCCAACGAGGTTTCCCCGACGAGCGAAGAGTTACGCAACATCTAACGTTACCTCTCTCCGTCACTCCATCTGTATGGGTTGCTGACCAGAGTACGGTACACGGATCCGTAGTCGTCCTCCGCCAGTGATACAAGAGACGTATGAAGTAGATCACAAGGCCTCAAGGCCTCACTGCTCTACCCTGAGCGCTCGATATCCCTGTCAGGTGGTGCATTTTGCCTTTGCTCATTCTGTGTATAGATGCATGCCATACCGTAAATCCAGTGCCTTCGTTCTCACCGTACCCACTCTTCGAAACTGGGAGCAAGTCAACTGTTCCCAAGGAATCCCCTCACCACACGCCGGATCTGCTATTGCTTGATGATTCTCAATTGAAACCTACGTAAGGTGCTACATTGTCCGCTCAGTATCGACGTCAGATATGACTCGTTCAGCCCCCCGGGTCCTACTCAAGGGGTAATCAGCCCGTCTGCCTTAGCGTAAGAGAATAGCCTTCGGAGGTGCAGGTGACTGGCCACATATGTGTATAATTAACAGACCTCCAATCCGAATGGTATTTATCTCTGCCGTCATCCACTCGAAATTAGGTTTGGAGGGAACGGGCTAACGGTACCGTTGAACAATCTAGACTTGATCATGAATTCTATCAGGGGATGCTACACAACCATGTAGTCCGATATCAACTGAATACTACAAAGTCAGAGTCCTGTCACCTCGGAAGTACCGACTGGAAGTCACTTGTCAGCCACAGCCCGAGAAAAGTGATCCACAAGCTCAAGAATCTCATCATAGACCACAGCTCCAGACACCCCAGGTTCCATGGACGGCGGCGAAGTGGAAGTGATCGTGCCATCATCACCCCCATCTTGAAGTTCAACATGATCAACATCAGACTGAGCCTGTGCCTCTTCCGCCGCTGATACCACTTCACTCAACCTCTGTAAAAATTCGCTGACGTCGTTCTCCCTATCATATGACCCTTTCTTCCAGAACCTGTCTTCGGCGTATGTAAGAAGTTCGCGAATAGCCATGAGGTACTCGGTGTGGGTCGCTTGATGGACGAGGACTCGGACGCAGGGCCTGATGTCTGCTTGAGTTAGGACTCCGTATCCGACCAAGGCACCCATGAATTTTGCGAGGTTGAGCGAAGAGGAGAGGTAATTCTCTGTTTGGTGTTCCGCGTATGGTAGACGAGCAAGAGACCGTTCGCAGTCCTAAAAAAACGCAGAGAAAAACAACGCGGGTCAATACAGTCACAGAGAAACATCTAAGCAGATAGATCATGGTCAACTCACCCTATCCCAACACGCCAAAAACGTCCCAATCAGCACCCTCGCCAACTGATTCACAAACTTGGCATGATACGACGGGTTATTATTCTCAAAATAATAGCACACCTGTTGCGCGAATGAGCCCACAGCCAAAACCGGCTCCTCGTCTTCGCAGATAGCAGCCCTAGCAATGAAGAGATGCACAAGCAGACTGAGATCACCCAAACACCAATCCTCTGCGGACTTGACGATCTTTTTCGCCCGCGATTCATGGTCCTCGGGTTGGGTGGAGCGAACAGCGACGTGGAAGTGGATGTACCAAGATGGCTTTTGGATTACCTGTTCCGTATAAGTCTTGTACGCCTCAGTACGAGTCTCCAATACAGGGTCCGAAGACTCGCGGTACGTCCAGGAAGTAGAGGTGGAGTTGGCAAAGGAAGGCCTCCATGGGTTTTTCACGTTCCTGATGATCTCTTCAGGAACATCCTGGTAGGGCTTGAAAGTGTTGACTCCTGGGGCGGGATCGTCTCTACCATCCAAAGGCCATCCCCGTTTGGAGACCTTAGGGAACGTAAGTGACTTGGAAGACACGGAGAGGAAAGGGCGGAGAGTCAGGCTAGGCATGATTCTGAGAGAGAAGGCGGGCTTGGGGGGTCGAAAGCAGAAGAGTGAGGCTCCTTTATATATCATTTGAGCAGGGGCACTGTGAAGACAATAGCCACTATCAAAGCATGTCTTTCGCAGCTCGTTGGCGGAATGCATGCAGATACTGGCCATTGTCGGTACGGTGGCATCAAAGCCAGCGACAAGGCTGCCCAGTCAACCATTGTTTCGAGACTTCCTGAAAGCACGAGCAAGAGATTTAAGGGCGTATAATGGGAGATAATGGGCGTCAGGATCGAGCATCAGTGCGTGCTTGCTATGGCCAAGAGGTCCATCGTGGAGGGCGAGTCGCGGTTTTTCATGCTTGGTCAAAGCCATTGTGCCAAGGTCACGAGAACTGATCGACCACGGATACGACCAGTGCCGTTGGCATTGGTGGTTGACCCATTAAGTGTTGTCGACAGTCGGCTCGGGATATTCATACGAGGTGGCAGTCGTGGTCAGAGTTGCAACTGCTGCCGGTGCCGACGCGTTTGACGCGTTGAATGGCTGGGCCTTGACGCTGGGCTTGTAAACGAACCAAAGCAAAGATATATAACATCAGATAGACAAAGCCAACATAGATAGATACTCTAGGTTTAAAAAGCATCTAGGAAGAAACATAGAAGGAATGTAAATCATAGTACAAAGGCAACCTGATTACTAGCAGTTTGAGCCAAAAGAGGAGAAAGACAGTGAGAGGGCAAAGCAAAGCAGAGATATACAACAGGAAGGAAAGCATAGGCAGAAGTATCGACAAGCAAAAAGAGACAGAGACAGCAATTGGCAAGAAAGAATAATAGAGAGAAATATCTACAATTTCAAAAACGATGGAACTCAGGTGATAATCGACAAGATAAAGATACAATCCAAGATATAAGAGCCCACGAGCCCAGAAGTATCAGAACAAGCGTGCCAAGTGAAGATCAAAGAAATTCGTGTCGTTGAACAAATGAGCAAGGAAACCATCCACCATCCGGATCGACTCCTGGGCCGTTGGTATCATTCTGATGGCCTGCGCTCGAGGAACCTCCACCGCCAGTCACCACAGGTTGGTAGTAGCTTGGAGCCGACCCCGCCTGAATTTGAGCCGCAAAGTCACCAAAGTCATACCCGGCAGTGAAGGCAGATCCAACCGCATCGTTCGAGCCAGGGGTAGGCTGAGAGCCATACGTTCCAACCCCATAGTGGACACCTAACGACGGGTCTAAAGCCTGCAAAGGACCAAAGCCACTTCCATGCAAGTTGGGAGTCGGAGCGGTACCCAACGGAACCGGAAATACGTCGTTGAAGTGTCCACTGGAAGCCGTGGAATTCCCCAGAGCGCCATCCCAAGTCGAGAGAGTCGATCGTATAGGGCCAGAATCGGCGGTACCAATGGACTGACGAGGTGCAGTAGCAGGCGCCTCCTTGAGCTGACCTACCGGGCCAGTGTTGAAAAAATCGGAGTTGGAAGTTAGATGAGCAGCGCCGCTGAGTCCAAGGGAATTGTGATAGGCCGCCTGTACCTGTCCCTCCCCTGTGGCTGCAATGCCATTTACGGTCGACGGGAACGGTTGATAAGCACTGACAGAAAGCGACATGTCTTGATACAGTTCAGGCGCCAAGGATGCTGGGAATTGGTCACTACGATTAAGGATATCGTATTGATTTCCTCCTTGTTGATTTCCTCCTTGAAGCCAAGAGTTGAGAGGCCGATTGTCGATGGTGGGTGCCGAAGTGGACGCTACTGAATACGCCTCGTTTGTAGGTAATGCCGGGGGCCAAAAAGTAGAACCTATTTCCTTCATACCGTCGGGAGGATCTTGCGCACCCCATGCGAAAACAGATTGATGGTCAAATTGTACTGTGGAAGACGATTGAAGGGAGGGTAAACCGATAGGCGTGGTAGGCAAAATTCCCAAGGAACCGGGAATCGGGAACGAATTGGTAGAATCCGGCAATTCTAAGTCGAGGGATTGCAGCAACGGGGTTGAATAATATTCAGAGAAATCCGTGGTAGCGGGTGAGGCAGCTTGCGAAAAAAAGTCGGACAAGGTCTCTGTGGTGGAACTGGAGGGGGTAGCAGCGTCCGATACGGAGAAAACATCCGCATCAGAGGACGTGATGAGGTGGTTAGAGCCATCTCCCGGAAGCTCAAAGCCAGCCGTCTGCAAGTTGCCACTCCACTTCAACTGCTGTTCACTGAAAGTGAGGCAACAAGAAGCTGTGGTCAGCGTTGAACAGCCCGTAAGACGATCATCACAAGTACTTACAAGGAAATAAGGCCACCTTGACTACCTTGTACCGGATTGGGCGTGTCGTTTGACCAATAGTCGACGGTACTTCCGAGCCTCGAAACAGAACAAGGGTCAACCTGAGTACTTAACAATCCTCCCATAGAGCCTGCAAAAGTCCTTTTCAGCACCATCTTCCAGCCTGTCTGGCAATTGGAAGCACGTACTATTCGCCGCAGCTAACTCAAGATCCCCGGGGACGGGGAACGAGCCAACGTCGTTCGGGGTAGATGCTCCGTTGTGAGGGGGGCGAGGGGCCTTCCTAGCACGAGGGTGCTGTGCAGGTCGCCCACCAAGTGCCATGTAGCGATCTCGGGTGTCCTTGTTAATCTTCTTTGATCGTTTAGCACGCTCTGGACCACCGGAACTTGAAGATTTGCGACGGCTGCTGCGAGTGGAGGATGCAGAATCCCAAGTATAGGCAGAGAAAGATGAAATGACGGGTGGCGATGGATCCGGGGGCTGGTTGGAGGCATATTGTTGGGGGTCATGGACGGTCACTCCCTGCGGGTGGTCCAACATGAAGAACCTGGTTGAACAGCCGTTATCGTCCCCACTTTGGGATTGGGTCCCTTGGTCTGAAAGAAATCTGGTTGAGCGTCCACTTCCAGACAAGAGTTTTGTTTGAAGTGCCGTGTGTTGGTTGACCTCGGAAGCAGCGACCTTGCATGCAGCCTTGACGTCGTCGTCGAGGGTGTTAAATTGCTCTCTTTTGGACTCTGGTAGCCACTTGGTAACCTGAGCGAAGTCGCTGTTTGGATCATTATCCTGATTGTGCGCGACGACCAGGTTCCAGAAGGTGTTTGCTGCTAATCGCTGGGTTCCCGCCTTGAAGCCTTGCCCAATGTCGATTTCGCCGGTGAGGACGCGCCGCTCGAAGCTTTCCACTGCAGCGACCATGAAGGCCTTGCAATTGTCGACAAGGCGATTCATCATCCTTGTCGCGAAGATCCTGTCGTCGATCGTGTTCTTGATTCAAGCTGGTAGTAATGTAAGGGGCGCGAGGTCGTTGGTAAAAGGGAAAGAAAGGGAGTGCGAGGTGCGGCACCTGAAAAGGTCAGATGGGCGCTTATATCGACAACACGTGTTGCACACGATCCACAGCTGCCTCATGTTTTCCTGTGTTGGCACAGCAGAACAGCAGAATTTTCTTTAGAAGTTTAAGAAATTTAAGAATGCATCAAGCCCTCGCAAACTCCATGAAGAAACACAGATGCTTCTGGGCGAGGAAGGAGATGAATGAGCAAGACGTAGGATGAAACGCAAAGACGGAACAATCACCTCAAGAAGTGAATTGGCTCATGGCAAGAAAACCATTCATTAGCGTACATGCAATACACGAAATTACGAGCGTTATTTAGAAAGGTGCGATCACTTTGTATTTGGACGAATCACGGGAAGGGCAGGCTGTTTGTCGATAACTCCGGCAGCCCCAAGCATTCTGTTGATCGTCAAACCAGTGCCCTAAAGCGGCCTTCAGAAAGAGGAAAATGCCAAAAGAACGGGAAAAACTGACGATCATTGTACCAGGGAAACCAACGTCGAATGGCACGATGCTTTCCAAATATTGAATCTGCTCATCCGACAAAGTGATCTCCAGAGCTTCGACGTTCTCGAGCAGATGCTCGACCTTTCGCCCACCGATGATGGGGAATACATAAGGGGTCTTGTGGAGAAGGTAGGCGATAGCGACTAAAGGGAGTTGGTTAGTTGTGCTAAATCGATCAAGGGGATTACACCACAAACCCGCGGTGATCGACCTGGCGCCAATCTCTTGAGCCACCTTTTCCAAAGCCTGGGACACTGCCTTCTCTTGCTCGTTTCTCTCCCAGTTAGGGTTGGAGAGGGTACGACCGTTTTCGCCGGTCTGACGACGCCTTTCCTCTTCGGCATCAGTACGAATCTTGCCGGCAGCGAGCACATTCCAAGGGGCCAGTGCCATTCCTACACGCTTTTTAATCAGTCAAATGGTCTCGCTCTTTGGTTTGGAAACTACCTTCAGCGCGGGCCATTGGAATGATATCTCGCTCAAAGGAGCGCTCCAATACGTTCCAGGCTCCTTGGTAGATAACAAATGGTGTAAGTGCGTGGTCGCGAGCGTATTGATTGGCCCTGGAAACAACCCATGCAGGGGTATCCGAGACGCCCTTGCATTTCATGAGCCATCAGCGTAGGTCACAGTTTGAAATACAACATACCAGATACAAGACTTTGCCCTGCTGTACAAGATTGTGCAAGCCACGCATCACTTCTTCGATGCTCGTTTCGTAATCCCACCAATGGACGTAGAAGAGGTCTATGTAAGTTGTCCTAAGCTTCTTCAGGGAGGCAGCGACGGATATCTGCAAAGATTTGACACTATTCCCGACATAGAAGACCTTTTGTCCAACTGAAGTATCTGCACGCTTGAAGTTCGCGGAGTACTACGACCACGTCAGACAGGAGTCAGTACGGATGCAACTCTCACTTACCTTCGTTGCGATGAACAATTGGTCACGGATGTCCCGTTGCTCTGCCCATTCGCCGATAAACTCTTCAGAGCTCTCATCCTGGCTATCGAAAAAGGTCAATAATAGTCGGCAGGTGAACCGGGAGTCACATACTATACATTGGCGGTGTCGATAAAGTTTCCACCATTGTCAAAATAGGCGTTCAGTAACTTGAAGCTGGATTCTTTATCCATGCTCCCCATGCCGAATTCCGACCACTTATCACCGATGCTCATAGCACCAAGCTGCAAGGGCGAGACGTGGACTCCAGCATTTGGAGACAACTGTCGGTAGCGACCGAGGGCTGACTTGGGTGGAGGGGCGGGTTGCCAGAGAGCCATAGGGGAGCTTTGGGGGCTTTTGGCAAGTCATCTCTCACACACTGCTCGTTTTATTCAGTGCTCGAGACAGATTGCGTGATCATTCTAACATAAAGAATCGGAAGGTTTCCGAATTGTAGGAATCAGCAGACCTTTGAAGAACGCAAGCTTAGGTGAGCCAACTTTCGGCAGAAGAGCCGTATGTTTTCGAAATACCAACTCATTGGACCTTTGCGTCTTCATATTGTGAGAGTATCTGGGAGAAAGGGGTTCACGCCCGGAGAATCGTGGAGCAGAGCAGATAAAGCAATTATAGATTTTTTGATTGGAAAGGCAGGTGGGAGTTGAAAAGAACGAGGCACTGTCAACGACAACGGTCTGGAATCTTTGTTTGTCCACGCGTTTGGATTCAAGCACCGGCATTGTCTAGCCAAAATCAATCGTGAGAACAAATTCCCATATTCAGAGCGCTGAACCTGAATGACGATGGTTGAGCGAGCTGCGCGATGCGGACGGCCAATGCTCCTCTCCCCCAACCCATTCGTCTAATCCCTCTACCACTCGTTTCACCATGAGCTTTCAAGATATTGAAGCTGGCCACGGTCACCCAGCTCGCTCAGCATCGACATTCTCCCAATCTGGCGAAGATGCAGAGTTCCAGAAGCTTCAATCATCACTGTCGCTGCAGGTGTTCAAGATGAACGCCAACGTCCAGGGAATACTCAAGTATGTCGACCAGCTAGGGACCGCGAAAGACAATGCAAACCTGCGGAAGACTTTGTACGTATCGTTGGAAGTTATCTTTTGGAAGCATGGGACTCACGGTTGCGTCCGGGTCATGCCTACAGGCACGACCTGACGGAGACAACAAGAGCGATGGCGAAGCGAAGCTCTGAAGATTTGAAGAAGCTATCGACTCTTCAAAGCAAACTGGTATGGCTCTGAGACTCAACCACTGGTGTAAGCTAATCTCCGGTCGGATTTTAGCCCAACCAAAAGGCAGTACTTCAGAAGACCTCCCATGATCTTCAAATGTCCTTGGTCGCTTTCCAACGAGCGCAACAAGTGAGCGCTGAACGCCAGCGTACTGTCGTTCAAGGCGTGAAATTGGCCGTAGAAGACGAACGCCATACCACGTACGTTCGTTTGACCGTCCAAACCCACCCGAAGAGCTAACGCCGCTGACGTACAGGCATGACGAGCCTGCACCTACACCTCAAGAACAACGCCAGGCTCAGATTCTGCAAAGCCAACTATCACCCCATGAACTTGCCTATCAGGAATCGCTGATCCAAGAGCGCGAGGAAGAAATTCGGGAGATCGAAACCGGTATTCACGAGCTTTCGGAAATCTTCCACGACCTCGGTACTCTGGTTAACCAGCAGGGTAGTATGCTCGGTACGTTGAATAACCGCAACTTATGTCCCGGTTGTCCTGACCTTGCCATACAGACAACATTGAGATGAACATCTCGTCTGTTGCCGTTGACACTGGATCTGCAGCCGAAGAGCTCACCACCGCAGCTGAATACCAACGGAGAGCAGGGAGAAGGGCTGCATGTCTGCTTCTGCTTCTCGTCTTTGTTGCTGCCATTGTCTTGCTCGCTGTGAGTTTATACTCAATTTCTGAGACCTAAAGATATACGACTAACCACACGTTCTCAGATTCTCTCGTAACGATCTATACCCATGTCACCTTTATTTTGATTCCATTTATTATATTCCACTCTTTTTTGCCACTACCGTTAAAGACATTGTAATTTTGAGGCATCCCCTCTCCACCTTTCCTTCGCTCGTGGACATATTCTATCTCTTCAATTTTTAGTTACCACTGTGGAACGTGTAGTTATGTATTATGTACGGTGCGTTCTGTCTTCCCTTTGTCTTTTCCACCAGCTGACTGGGGTTTACACAGATATATACACTTTCCCAACAGGGCTTGTATCATATACCCTATTTATTAGCTGGGTGTCAGTCTGAAGGTGCTCTGAACACCTCAAGATCATTGAGATGGACTTTTCCCGGAGTCCCGAGCCTCAGCTTATACGTATTCTAATTATGTTCTGATACGAGACGCTCTCAATCATACCCATGCAGACACAGGCAATATCTTGCCTCCGATGCGTTGTACGTGTCGAAGCCATTGACCTCCGGATTTATGTTATGCCGAGCTGACGGGTTGCGTTCCAGGTGCCTTTCACTGGGCTGTCCACAGGCTGTCCAGCGGTTTCCCTTCCCGTCCCTTCTCTTCGTCGCTGGATCTGACGCTGCCACACCCTAGGATTCGGCCACATAATCTAGGGCTGACGAGGATCGTCGTTGTCTCCAGAACTAAAACGCTTCGTTAGGTGTGAGTTGACTGATGCCGTCCTTGCAGGTTTTCATTTTGGCTATATCTCTCATGTGATGCAGAGACTGATTGGTGTTCTTCAGAGATAACAGAGCGAGGTCGCGAAATCAGTTTGCGTACCCCTTCAAGAGCTGTTACAGCCATACGAGAGCCTGCTCAAAAAGTAGTATACCGGCCTAGCGGCCAAACACAACTGTAAAAAATGAATTACAACCACCGAGGGCTGTCGGACATACAGAACTTAGAACAATGACGAATTCTAGATCGAGCCCAACGAATTACTACGGTGTATTTCTCTTTCAATTTTCTCCAACTGTTGAAGGCCTTGCTTCCACCTTTCGCGGTAGTGCTCCAAGATTGCCGCCGATACAGGTTCTGCTCTCTATATAAGCAAGAAGAAAGAAAACGTCAGTTCACTGAAGGCTCGAGAGAGAGAGGAACGCGACCGACTTGAAAACGCGCAATAAGGATTGCGAAAGTGCGCACCCATTCGAGGAGTAACTGCTTCTTGTACTCGGTACTGGGACGCTCCTTCGAGCTCGAAGATATCAACATATCAACCTTTTCCCATCCATTGCCACGGGTAAAATCGATAATTTCATTATCGATATCGATGCTGGTGGGCGTATTGAGACACGTAGTGAGCCCCAGACACGACATTTCACATATGGCAGGAGTTGGTGTTGCCGTGAGAGAGATCTCTTCCGTGCTCCCTACTTGAGGGACCCCGTGTTCCGGGTTGCTGCAGTATTCTATAACTAGAAAAAAAAAATCAGAGGGGACTAGTAAAGGACAGGTAGAAAGTAGCATACTGGATTCTAGTGGGCATCGACTGATATTTCGGAAGCAGCATTTTGCAATGTGAGCATAGACGCGCGAGTGTGGCACGAAGAGATCTTTTGAACGAATCGGGGTGTTCAGGAAATCCGAAAAAGATTCGTGGTACATCCGAAGACGCGGGTCGCCGGATGTTGCTTCAACCGTCACCAGAGAGCGTAGGTCCTCAATTAGTGCTTCATGGGCCATCTCTTCCAGGTTGAGAATCTTGTTAAAATTTGCGGTACGGCTGAATGATTGGTCCCATCCATCCTGAAAGGCATCTTTCAGGAGGTAGGCCTTCAAAAGTAGGAGGAAGTCGCGTCCGCGGTTGGTGTCGAGTTTTTCGTACGTTTCCTTTGCGGTTGACAATATTCTAGTGTAAAAGAGGTCGAGTTTTTCGAATGGACTGGCTGGGTTATCTAAGTCTGGTGTCCAGGTGATAATCAAGTGTAAACTATCCACCGGCTTGCGCTGGTCGGATACATACTTGAACACCGTCGCTGCATAGATAAACTGCCCGGAAGCAGCCTTGACAAGAACCTCGATATCTTTTTCTCTGGGCCACTTGGGAGGTCTGGCTCTGGGATCGCCACTTCGGAGGCCAATGTCGCTGAGCCGGGTCCGGAGATACAGGCGAATATCGTTGGTGGCGTCATAGTGATCGTTGAGCTGCACATGGTAGGCCACCCCGTCAAGAAAGCCCCCCGGTTCGAGAGCAGTGCGAATGACTGGTTCCGGCCTACTGGCAATGAAGATTCGAAATGGGAGATCGCTGGCGAGAAGGTGACTCTTGATAGCGATTAGCAGTTCTGCTTGACGATCTTCACCGTTGCACTCGCTGAGGCCATCGATGAGAACGGCGTACGGAAAAGCATCTGGGTTAAAGCGTCCGATGCTTCGCAGGCGCCTAAAAGGGGTGACGAGAAGGGTATCCATTTGGGTTTTCAACGATTTCGAGAAGATGAGTCGGTCTTCAGCGACAGCGGACGCGATATACCGCTTGAGCGCCGGATTGTGAAGTCCTAGTTGAAATGCCATGGTCGGGACGATGGCTGAGAGTGTATTTCGGGATGAGTCTGTGGCAGAGAAAAAGAACGCTAACGCAAGGATATCCGACTTTGCGCAAAGCTCAGCAATTGTTTTTTGCAGCGCTGATTTGCCCGCGCCTGCAGCAGCCGTCATGCAAAGCAATCGGGGAGGATCACGAGTCCTCATCCAAGTCATAATGTCGCTGATAATCCCAACACGGGTACCGTCATCACATCCAGGAGGACTGGACCTAGAATCGGCGTTGTGGAGTGCATTTGGCGCACTATTTTCTGACAACAGCTTCCAGGCTGTTGGCGAAGGTAGGACACTTTAGTGCCCTTGACATTAAAGGAAATCAACTGCTTTCAAGTACGCACCTTCCATTGATTGCCATTCATTCAGGTCGAGGCCGGCATTCACAGTGACATGACTGGCACTGGGTGCATCCACATAATTTATATCCCTCGCCCGAACACGTCGTGCATTTGAGAAAAAGGAGACCGTCTTTGCCATCCAGGATGATGACCCCTCAGGGTCGTTATCCCCTTCCAATTCTTGAGGAGAAATGCCGGATTGCCAAGTCGTCGGAATGATGTTGGCGCTGGGATGTGTTGTATTGTTGTGGGTGCTTTGTGCCATTCCATCTGCAGGACATAGCTACAGTTAGCCTTTGGAGAAGGAGCAAGGGAGTCAACAAGTATTGACAAACCTGGTAGTGGTCCACTTGAAAGTTCTCTGAAACTTGTGAAGGGGCCGGTCTGCGTTGGCAAATCCTGCGGCCCATCAGCTTCAGCATTCGATTCTTGTCCATTGCCCCTCTTAAAGAGCGAAGAAAGAGAGCTAGAAAACCGACGCCTGAACGAACGACGTCTCTCGTATTTTGGCGGCATGTCAGAGGCGGGGGCCAAGTCTCAAGCTGGAATGGCTGGGGAAGGCATTGTCACTGGTGACTGTATTGTGGGCTCCATACAGTCAGATGCCTGATGCCTGATGCCGCGTTACTAGTGCCGGTGTGTGGCGTGTATTTTTAAAAAACATCCAGCTGTTTTTGCGCCATACAATAGACCTGGCAAGATAGGCGGACGCAAGTAACCACTACGCGCCTAAAGACTGCTATGTAGTGACGTTGTCTTTCAACTTGGATAGGACGCATTAAAAAGACGTGAAAGACTACATCGATTCATCTATTCTATGTTGTCAAAATGGCCTGGTACGAGATCCGAGGGCGCCTCTCGGCCAATACTCTATGTACCAGAATCGAAGCCTAAGCCCTCAACGTCCTTCATGCTTTGACGCTCATTGGTCCACTTCTCGCGATATTTCTCTAAGACCGGGACAAAGTCTGAGCTATGGTCCTGGAAGAAACGGTTAGTCACCTGTTTTGATAGAAAATGTGGAATGACAAACTTTGAAACTGCCAATAACAGTCGAGGAGGCGCGCACCCATCCATCTAAAATCTTCGTGGCGTTTTCGTCGCTCACATATTTTCTGGAAGACATCATCCTATCGATTTTTGGCCATCCATTGTTCCGGGTGAAGTCGACGAGTTCTTCATACATATGCACGACTGAGTCAGGATTGAGCACTGTAGGGAGGGCATCGCACGAAAGTTGGGCAAGGACACTCGGAGGTGATTTATCTCGGACTAAACAAAGGTGAACTCAGTAAATCGGACCAGATCAAGCGGTCTTTGACTACTCACTAGATTCCAATGGGCATCGATCAATGTTGCCCACACAACACTTTGCGATGTGGGCACAAGCGCGCGAACGCGGGACGAACAGGGCTCCCGCACGACTTTCGTTGTCCAAAAAATGTGAAAAGGATTCGTGACGAAAGTCAAGCCGCAGGCCGCCACCGGATATGGGCGTGAAAGCGACAAGAGGGTAGAGATCCTGGATGAGAACCTCATGGGTATTATTTTCAAGGTTGAGAATTCGATTGAAGTCTTTGATATCTCTGTGTGAAGGGTCCCAATCAAGAGGGATACCATCCTTGAGATGATAGGCCCTGAAAAGGAGGAGGAAGTCGTGATCGGGATTGCCGGGGACTTTCTCGTAGCCATCTTTCGCGTTTGACAGAATGTTGGCGAAAAGGACGTCAAGTGGGGGGAACGATGCCTGTTGGGAACGAGACAACGCACTTGACCAAGTTTGAACTAAGCGAAGATTGTCGAGTGGGGGCCTGCGACGATCTGATACGTATTTCACAATTAGCGCGGCATAGATGAACTGCCCTGAGGCAGCTTCTGCAAGGGCCGCGATGTGTTCCGTGGTAAACCAATTTATGTTGCCGCTTTGTAGGCCGATGTCTTGGAACCTCCTTTGAAGGTATTGACGAATATCCTCCGAGGCATCGAAACCGAGGCTAAGTGGGATGAGGTAAGCCGCTTGGTGAAGATAACCACCAGACTCCAGTGCACTACGAATAGCCCGTCCCGGGCTACTGGCGATGACAATGCGGAAGGGTAGGCCGCTGTCAAGGAGACAGCTTCCGATGGCCGCTAAAACTTCTGCTTGACGATCCTCACCCCGACATTCATCAAGGGCGTCGATAAGTATGACGTACGGCAGGGTGACGATGGCGCTCCCCGTGCTTTGTCGTTGAAGGTATTTAAAAGGGTTCACAATGAGGGTATTCATCTGATTTTGTAGCGAGTTCAGTAAGATGGTTGGGTCGTTTGCAACCGCTGTCGCGATGAACTGTTTGAGAGTCGCATAGCGTTGCCCAAGCTGTAGTGCCATGGTTGGGACGATAGAAGAAAGGGTATTTCGGGATGGATCAGTGGCGGAGAAGAAGAATGTCAAGGCGAGGATGTTCTTGTCTGAGCAGCGTTCAGCGATCGTTTGTTGCATGACAGATTTCCCTGAACCAGCCGGCCCCGTCAAGCAAAGCAAACGCTGAGATGACTGGCGATCCTCTATCCACTCCGTGATTTCATCGAGAACAACACCGCTGCATTCGTCGCATTTTGGTGAGGTATTTCGAGCGACGGAGTTGTGAAGGGCATTGGGGGCGGCCTTCTCTGACAATAGCTTCCAACCTGAACCATGCCAACGACACGATATATTTAAGATGACCCTATTTCAAAGGGACGAACGGTAACGCACCATCCAATGTCTGTTCGCTTCGGTGAGATGTGGTCCTGAACTGAACATCCCTCATTTGAAAATTAGAGGCGTTTGCGAATATTGAATGAAAGCCTGAGGGCGAAATAGGTGCATCATTGTGCGAGCTGCCCACGGACCCCACTACCATTCAACGAAAATCAAAACGAGTCGACGATGGCAGCAATGGTCGATAGGAAAAGCATACCTGGCGATAATCGACCTGAATGGTCTGTGGTTGTGTCGACTGCCGGTTGCAGCTGCTCTGGATGTCTACCGGCTTTGAAGAGCCTGAGCAAGTGGCGCCTCCTTTGCTTTGGCGATGGCTGCATCGTCTGATTCCAGTACGATGATGAGCGGAGGAGACAAGGAGGATGACAAGCGACAGCAAACCAGCACGGGATGTGTTAGCAAGTTACCTGCACAGCCATACAAGCCCCTAAGTATATGGGCACTCCCGCCCTCCATGCCTGAGAGTGTGATCCTTCCTTACTAGGCTCCTCAACCCGACAAACAAACTCGAACTGAAGCCGGTATACGCAGTCCTTTTGTGTCCTGCAGATTTGTAGCTCAAATTCGAGGCGCGAGTCCGTTCAACATAGTTTTTCGAACACCGACGATTCCCGCTCACCACACGACAGGAACCGTATTGGCCAGATAGCGGGGAACTCTGAACAGGGTAGTACTAATGGCTGTCTTTGCGCCGTCGTCATGATTCGTTAGGTCATCAAGCAAAGGTACAGAAGTGTATACGTAGTAGCCTTTATCAGCGAAATCTCTGTTCCGATAGAATCACCAAAGACAAGCAGTGTCGTTTGCAAAATCAGAATCCAACGAAAGTTCACGCTTCCGCTTTCTTATAAACCGTTGCATGTCTTTAGCCACTTCAGGTATTCGGTCCTTAAGTGAATATATGTCATGAGTTTTGGCGAAGGTACAACGAAAAAAAGACATACCTGAAATCGGTCAATAACTCGTCCAAACATCTTTTCCCAATCAGAAAAAGCCGAAGTATTGTTATGATACGCTGGAGGAAGCAGCCTATCAATCTTTTGCCACCCACCACGCTGAGTGAATGAGACAAGATCAGGATCGATGGAAGGGGTGGCTCCAAGCAAAAACAACGGCAGGTGAACTAAGGCGACCATCAAAGAGCGTAGGCTACTGGACAGTCTCACGTTGGAGGATGGGAGCTCGTCCCGATTCTGCTGCACTGCCGATAACAAGTCGAGTCAGCACCGAAACTTAAATCTAGTGGATGTGTACGCACGGGGGTTGAATTCCAAAGGACAACGGATAATGGTTCGAAGACAGCATTTGGCGATGTAAGTGTGAACACGGGATGTTGGCATGAAGAAACTCTTCGAGCGACTTTCCTGCTCCAGGAAATCCGAAAGAGATTTGTGATAAAAGTACAGCTTGATGGTCCCGTTATCATCCCGGAGAGTCACGAGGGAGTGTAAATCCGACATAAGGTTTTCGTGCGCGCCAGGTTCCAGGTGGAGCGTCGCATTCAGGACTTCAGCGTCGAACTGAAGTCCTACTAGATCTGACGCACTCTCTTTGAATCCAGTGGTAAAGTTGATGTGATACGCTCGAAAGAGCAGGAGAAAGTCACGCCTGGAATGCGTATCGACGTTCTCGTATGCAAACTTCGCGGCGGACAAGATGTTGCTGTAGAGAATGTCGAGCGTTTCGAAAGGTCTTGCGAGCTGGCCTTCACGAGGCGTCCAGGTGACCACTATCTTCAGTCTATCCACCGGCGAACTCCGAGGCTCCGATATGTACTTGACAACTGTGGCCGCATAGATGAATTGCCCCGATGCAGCACGCACAAGGAGTTCAATATGTTCTTGCGTAGGCCATGGACGGGACCTTGCTCGAGAGCCTTGGCTCCTACGGCCAATATCTAGCAGTCGTCTCCAAAGGTATCGACGGATGTCTTCTGTGGCATCGTACTTGTCGCTGAGTTGGATGTGATAAGCCACCCCGTGTAGATCGCCTCCGCGATCCAACATGTTTCGAATTGCCAACTCTGGTCGGCTGGCAATGAAAATGCGAAATGGAAGGTCATCGGCGAGGACACATTGCTTGATGGCGGCCAGCAATTCTGCCTGACGCTTCTCTCCGGAACATTCGTCGAGACCGTCGATGAGGATGGCGTATGGAAGAGCGTAGAGGTCACCCCTTTGAAGACGTCTGCAAGGATTTATGATGAGGGAAGAGATTTGGCTTCTCAGTGTCCTGGAGAAGATCAGCTGGTCGCTGTCGATTGTCTCCTTGATGATACTCTTGAGGGCTTCATTTTTACTTCCCAGCTGGTATGCAATCGTAGGGATGACCGCCTTGACGTTATTGCGAGTGGGGTCGGTGGCTGAGAAGAAAAATGTGCAGGCCAAGGTCTTCCGTCCACATTTTTCAGCAATTGTTTGCTGAAGGGCAGATTTACCTGAACCTGCGGCCCCGGTCATGCAAAGCAAACGCTGGGGAGACCCACGGTCCTCGATCCATCCCATAATTTCATCGACAACTTCGTTACGGGTGTCTTCATCGCATTTTGGGGGGTCATATCGAGCATCTGAATCGTGCAGGGCGTTAGGAGCCGTGTTGTTCAGCAGCAAGTCCCAGCCTGTAATAGATAGAGCGTCAAACTTATTGGTGGTGGCCACGACGAAATTCAAAAAGCAGAACGAACCATCAACTGTCTCCTTTGTATATCCAGTTCCGTAAACATTAACATCCCTCATCTCGAAGCTCCTGGCACCCGAGAACAGAGAATTGGTGACGCGAGAAGCTGGCGTTCGAGAGATGGCGCCTTGAAGTGGATGCGGAGGTTGTGGCGACGACGACGGGGTTCTTTTTGGGGATGCGTTTGAGATTCCAGTGAGCTCATGCTGTTCTTGAGCAGCCCGAATGTGACTTTGGAAGAACGACGCAAAGGGATTGCGGATGCGAGACAGAAAGCCGTTCTTCTGCGACTTGGACTTGGGAGGCATCGTATGAGGGGTAGCGAGACGGGAAGTACATGTGAAGAGATGAATGGGAGAGAAACGCAGACTATCCCAAAAGGCACGAGGCATCCATGCAGTAACCTGTGTCTGTCAGTGATGGTCAGCGGCCAGCGCTTGACATACCCAATACAAAATACGAATCACTGAGTTTCGAACAGCCAACACTCATCGATAGCAATACACTCTCAAAAACTCTCGAAGACCTCTAAAAAGACATCAAGGCTCAGTGACCTTTTAAGCCTGAAAGCATGCCTCCCCGCTCAGCCAAGGTTCGGGCTCAAGAGGCATGCTCAGACGCCTCTATTTCGGTGCCTATGTGCACCGCCGCTTCATATCTTTTGAATTGCATCGCTTCGGACCATGGAAATTCAAACCGGCTAACGAGACACAGAATGGCACCTAAAGCATTTGTAAGAGCGTCCCCCAGTCCATAGGCTATTTAGAAACTCACCCAAACGATCAAACAGGCATATCAGTTGCATTTCAATACTCGTTTCAGGAGAGCAGCCTGCCTGGTGCCTGTGCCGAGCGATATTTGTCTTCAGCTTGACGTTCAAATATTCGGAAAATTCCGAGCTTGAGGGACTTCAGTTGTTCGAATAATCTCATCTCGCCAACACCCCCCTAAACCTGCAGGAAAGCTCAAAAATTTAACGAGCTTCCGGGCAAGCGACTTCGTTCCGTACTTTGACGCAAGGCTGGTATAACATATGTCCGAGTTGCACAGCACGAAATCGCCATCACCTTTCAATTCCTATCTCAGCACTGGGATTCGTTTTCTGCATATGATACATACTATCACACCCCTAGATATGCAAATATTTACATGTTTCGACATTTATGAGCTCAATTCTTCATGTATTGCTATGAAATAAGCACCATTAGAAAACCAGCTTGAATCTGCGTCGGATGGTATAGGTCATTAGGGAGAGTGGGCCGTGCGGAGAGAACCCGAGGGCGAAAACCTGTTTTCCCGGGGTTCTGCAAATCTTTGTGACCGGACGGGTCACACAAAATCTCAATCTCCGCTGTCACGTTATGAGTGCAACGCGACCTCTGCAAACAGCGAATGGAGGTCGGAGTTTTAATACTTGCGGCAAGCGTCTTGTCACCCTCCTCAGCCTCGATTTTTGTAAAGACCAATACTGTTGGGATTGGTTCGAGATTCTGCGCGATAGCTAGGGTTAGTATCCTGAACTGAGTTCATATTTTTCTACCACCAAAATCTCCATGGTTCCGCTGCTGTACATGTTTGCAAATGAATTTAGCCCTAAAATGACCTCTTCCGCATCCCGAACTTTGTAGATTCCTACAAAATAACGCCCTAATGTAGCCCGTGCGGGTTTACACTCACTGTATTATTTCTGTGATTTTAGGGATTTTATTAAAAAAATTGAGGAAAATAGATTTGCAGAACCCCGGGAATTTGCATATCTAGGGGTGTGATAGTAATGCTGTCAAGGACTAGCATGGCGACGCCTCCGATGACTAATCTTGCTTTGATTACCCGAAATGCGACCAGGACACGATTATGGACTAGAAGATTGCGATACTATCCGCACTGACACAATGGCTTCTTGTTGGAGCCTTTATCTTTCATGGCGTTCCGGGAAGGGCGAAGATCCTATTATCTTCTCAGGATCACTGTGAACACAACGGGCACGCAGACTAAAGGTCTTGGCCGGGGCAAGAGCCACCGATCCCTGGGCTCACGTAGATCTGAGTAGACGCAACGACTCAAGGTTGACTCAGGGTGTGTACACAAAAAGATTCACCTAAAATCACCGACTTGATAGATTCTTCGGTGGCACTCGATAGTGTGCTAGAAGCCAGGGCTGCAGTGGGTTTTGAAAAGATCAAGCGGTTGCGCCGGTACGACTTGCAAGACAACCATGCACTAGAAACAAGGCTTAAGGTTCATTACGGAAGTAGCGAAGGATCACAGCGGAGAACGTTTCACCGTCTCTTTATGGCCGGGTGAGCAAGCAACGCACTATCTCGTGTGTCCCATGTCCGATTGGCACGGATGCTGCCTCAACAACCCACTCTCTCGGTCTGAAGATGAGACTGTCTGGCGGATACTTTCCCGAAGCCTCGAAGTCATGGTGCGTTCGGCGGTCGAACTTGATAAACCGTATTGCTGCACATCGTACGTATACGGTTCCCCTTTTGCTTTGGCGGATAACATATTCAGCTTCGGAGGATGAATGAAAACCGGTAGACAGATCTGTACCCATGCACAGTAAGAAGGTCTTCCTGTTTTGTGACGTCTGTGAGATAGTGTTTTATTATTATTTCCATCTCAATTGACTCCAGGCAATACCTCCAAGGGATCGTAGATTGTGATCGCACAACGCAACAAGTTCGATGTATCTTCAAGGTTCCTGCCTGTCGATCGACGGAGAGGAGCCGTGCGCTTCTGCTGTCTGTTTTACAGAAAATGAGTCCAAGCCTTGCGATGTAATTATCAATGACTGGACTGAGTCGTCCGTCGAATGAACTCTTTGCTCGATCGTAAAAATGAAATTAAAGTTTCGGAGACATTAGAGGGGGCCAGTAGAGCGCACCGTATGTACCAAGCAACGGGTTTCCTGTGGATGCTCTCCTCATTGGACCGATGCAGTTCCATCTGTCTCAAGTTGCTAGTGACGGAGAATCCCACGGAGAAAAACTTGCTAGGTTGACGACATACGAGGCATGTAGGCAACGCATCAGAAAAGTTGGCTCAATTGTCTGCGCTGGTGTAGAGGTAGCCTGTATTGTGGCGGATTCAAAATTTCGCCTAGTAACTGCGCCCATCACAGAGGGCTATTTTTGAATAGGCTGTCCGCCTCAAACCCCTATGGCAGTCGCTCCGTCACTAGAGCGACGAACACAGGCATGATGAGCGCCAGAAAACGGGTGGCGGATAGCTCGCCTTATGGATCTGACACACCGCGGCCGGATAGTATAAAGGAGTCAGTACCCGATCCATCTCACAAAAAAGCGTCTATTCCTGTATCCCTGAACACCAAGGTACGTCTGATAAATACTGCTGCTTCGACCCCAGGTTCTTGAACATATTTCCAGCAATGCTAGCCCTACGAGCCGACACAGAGCCCCCCATCCCGCAAGAGATTTCCGACATCACAATCTCTTTTTTGAAGGCCGACCGCGCTTCCCTCAAGAACTGTGGCCTCGTTTGCAGGTCGTGGCTGCTCTCGAGCCGATGCTATCTGTTTCAGACTATCGAACTGGATCACAGTAACATCGACACCTTCTCCTCGTTGGTGGTTAGCACATACTCGACAATCCCTCCCTTTGTTCGACGCCTAAAATTGGCACCCGGTGACCGACAAGGTCATCGTTGGTTTCGGCGAATTCTACCTTTTTTGCAGTTCTTCAAGTCCGTGACATGGATTGCATTGGAGAACCTCGACTGGACATGGATCAAGTGTCCTGCACGAAGCGAGTTCTTCTCCTGCTTCCAGTCATCTCTGACTGAGCTAGAATTGAAGAACTTGGATTTCCCAATGTTCAGAGATGTCGTAGACGTCGTCTGCGAGTCTTCTTCGTTGGTCACAATCTCCCTAACGAACATTTCATGGACCTCCGGTTCTCCCCCTCTTCCACTCAGTTCACCAGCTTCCACTGACCAGTCCGGATCTCCGCGTCTCCCAGAGCTGAAGTGTCCCAGCTTGAAGAAGCTCATCGTCCGCGACTGTCAAATACGTCCCATATTCTCGTGGCTCCTCTCCCACACATCTATTCCCGTCATTCCTTCCCTAGAGGTCGGGCCTATCAGCGAACGCGATACCATGTCGTTTGGAAGATATTTGCACTCCGTCAACAAGGGTTTGTTGCACCTTCGGATGTCTTTCAAGACGGGCGGTATAGACCATGCTTGCTATGCCGACACCCGGCCCATTCCCAACCACTCGGCTTCCGAGGAACCTCCAATCCACGACCTCACCAGTCAAGTCGTTGACCAACATCAAATCGACCTTGAAGCCGCCCAGAAACTGTACGGGCCTATGGAGGACGAGCTGATCAACCTGCAAGGAGGGACTATCTGCGATAACTTGGCAAGTTTGACCGGTCTTCGCACCCTTTATCTCGAAGCCTTCATCGCCCACACAGACGTGGAGCGCAGTAGCGCCACCGTATGGGCGCCTCGGGTGGTGCTTTCCATCAAGTCCTTGCACTTACACACTTTGACGCTGGATATATCGCTTTCGCGCGCAGGGGAGGTGGACGCCCATCCAATCAATTGGCATCTCTTCGACCGGATATTGACGGAGGGCAGGAAGGAGAGGCTGAAGAGGGTTGAGGTCAAGTATGGGGGGTCGATCAAGCATGACGCCATCAAGCAGCTGATCTCCTCGAGATGGCCGGTGTGTCAGTCGACGGGCAAACTGCATTTTATTTCAATGGGAAGGTCAGAAGCTATCGGCGGCAGGGTTTGAGATTCTGGTTGAGCGCCCATTTTGATTACCCTTTGATAGTTATCGCCTACCGTGTAGGTGCTGGGCAACAGAAGGAATAATGACCGAATCTCGATCCATACCACGTTGACGACACGTCAACCGACTACCTGCACAGCAACCCCTCTACATATTTCTATTGTACTGAATCAAGACATATATAAGACTAGGAGCCAACAACGACCTCCGAGCTTCTTCTCCTTCCTCGCAATGAGTCACCCTGCTCCTTCCTCGAAACATGGCGAAATCCCTCACGACATACTAGACGAGATCGCAAAGTATCTCCTCAACCGAGACGAGGGTCGCAGATATATCACTGAGGATATTCGCTCTTGTTCGCTGGTCGACCGCGCGTTTGCAGTTGCTTTTCAGCCTTATCTATTCCAACGAACATATATCTCCGATGCAGCAAGCTCAAATCCCTACAGAAAGGCAGCAACAAGGGAGCGACTAATGAATCGTTTGGTGATTCTCAAGGAAAATCCCATTCTCAAAACCTACGTGAAGAAACTCACCGTTACTCTGCATGACGTTGCAACCGATCCTATCCTCCCCGACCTCTTTGATCATTTCACATCGTTGAATTCCCTGATATTGGCGTCTTTCACGCCTGGGGATCGCAGTACTCCATGGACAGCGTTCCATCCTGTGTTACGGAAGTCCATCACACAACTCTGTAACTTGCCCACCTTGCGCAGGCTCGACCTGTCTAATTTCGAGGCACTTCCGGCATCGCTCTTCCTTTACCATGACCATCTCACCAGCATCTCGCTCGGCAGAAGTCGACCAGTCCTTGATAATATCCAGCCAAAGGATTGCATTCCTTCACCCGGTCAGGAGAAGAAACTCGAATTAAACATCTCCCACACGGATCCAGCTTCGCTCCTTCCTTTGGTCTCATGTCATGAGCCTTTCTTCGCCCGGCTGAAGACCCTGAAGAGCACTCACTACCCCTCCTCCGACAAGGGTATCAACGCTCTCCTCGAGGCTGCGCAGTACCCATCCCTTGAAAGTATCATCTTCACCTTTTTGCAGGACACATCCCCGAGTGAGTCTGCTTACTGCTTCGATCTATTCGCGAGTTGCTCATTCCAGCTCCTCAGATCCATTCGTCGAAACAAAACTGGACCTGAGCCCTCTGAAGGGCTTGAAGAGCTTGACATTGTCAACGAATCGCCCAAAGCCTCCCGCTTGGCAAGCCTTCCTCACAATGGTCAGCGCGACGTTCGAAGAGATGGACACGAGGCAACTAGAAGAATTGACTTTGGTAATCACCGATGTCGAGCTGTCGTTTTTATCGCAGTTATGCAACCCGGAGCTTGGATGGAACCGGTTGGATAGCAGCATTTTCAGCAAGTCAGAGTCGCGCCGTCTATCGAGATTGGAAACAATATCTATTGACATTGGTATCAAACGTACGGCCAACTACATACCCATCCGAGTCAGGAACCCAAGCGCCTTGATCGAGGATGTGGTGCTCCTCCCTTCCTTCCCAGTAGAGAAGACTAGGGTTGTTCTAAAGTCGAATGTAGGAGAAGTTATGTACGATAGTCAACACCAAAAGGGACTCACCTCCAGGACGGTGTAATTTGTAATGCCAATTAATGCCCACAAAGTGAAATTGATAGCTCGGTGGCAACATAATGATTACGGGCCAGCACAAACTTCTTCCTTTCCTCCATCAATTGCAACCTGTAGTGTTTCGCTTCATCCAGACTGATGGGAAAGTCTTCAACGGCCTGGAACACGATTTCCTGCAATTCCAAAGGGAGCGTTGGCAACCCATCCCCAGCAGGTGAGCCGGACGATATCTCTTCCCCCCACCAGTCCAATCGTTGGCAAGGGACGTCTGCCGTACTGATTACCCCAGGCACGTTGGGGTCTACCAGGAAAAGTGCCAGGAGCTTTCGATGGCCAGGTTTCGTGGGATCGGCGAGTTGAAATGGTTGAACTTGGTGAGCAAGATATTCGGGAAGGTTATCAAGCGACCTTCTCGTGTTTCGACACTCCCTACAAATTGAAATGGGGCTCCATATTGTTCTAGTCCAAACACAGGAGCAAGCCAGTCATGATGGTCTTGTAGATAGCCCATTTGTCTTGCGTTACTTTCATCCGAAACTTGTCGGAATGAGAGCTCCGATGGAGTGGTGTTCTCGCAAGAATAATAGTACAGTGCGGTAGCACAGATAGCCTCGTTCTGCATGTGGTTTCATTCAGCAAAGGCGGTGACAGGACCAGACAGGAGATGGACTGTACCATGGTGCCCTCAACATGCCACGTTCCGCCTTCGTACTCAGGCTTCTCTGGGGTCAAATGAATGTTCGCAAGCTTGACGATAATTTGTAGAGGTCGTGATCCAAAGGTATCCTTCAAACTCAAAGGCTTTGGTTCTTCTAATCGCTTGTATACCTCCAAGGGCTCTGGTAGCACCACCACCCTCGTGGTTTCGAACCATTGCCATTTCCGTTCCAAGAAATCATCTTCAGATTCTCCTTCGAGGGGCTGAATCTGCTCGCTGTCGGGCAAAGATTCCGGATCGGGATCGTAAAGACATTCATCGTAGACAATACGCTGGGCAAAGCGAAAGGATGACTCGCAAAGAGGGGCCAGAGTAAGATCCCAGAGCGGCAGAGCGGCTTCAATGACATCCTCGATCAAGCCATATAACTCGCTATGCTTTTGAGGGTGTAAATTGTTGATGCAAGTCGTTATCCTAGGTCACGAAATTTTAGAGCTGAATCGAAGTTTGGACGCTGCCAAAACTTACTTGGGTTTGTTTCCGGATATGTCGACCTCGCAGGGCAACCATTGGAAAGTTCTGCTGTACCCACCCGATGTGTCGTCTGGTACTACCAGGTTCGGGGACCGGGGTTTAGGAAGATGCACAACCTCGCCTTCCCCGCATCGTTTAACACAGTCCTCGAGGTTGGTGACTTCTGAGCCGGCCGGCAGGACCTTTGTCCTCCCGTATATCAATGGAATAGGCTAGGATGGACGAGGTCGAGGACTTGGTCGTTTGAGCCTGGATGCCAGTCCTTGTGGTGATCTGGAATGTCTTCCAAGGTACGAACAGTTTGCTGCAGAGCAAGCTTCGTTTGTTGTGGCACTGCGACATCGGACTTGTAGACATCACCATTGTATACTTTCATGGCGCCGTTCGGGGACTCCAAGTACCTTGGAACGAGATCTTGCAATTCTTTGATACAATATTCGAACATCTTCAGGGTGAACTCGGTTTCAGGAGACTCTCCCGGTGTTACGACTTCTCCCATCCATTTATCGACGATGGCCCGCTCGAAAACCTGCACCAATATACCAGTGAGCACGGATTTGCGTTCTGGAGATGAAGAGTCTTTCAACCTACCTTACGCGTCCATTCGGGTTTGTCAGTCACGCTGTCCATGAACCTGAGCATCGTAAACTCCCGTAGAGTTGTGAGTGGTAACGTGCTACAGAGGAACCATTAGCATCTCGCAAAACAGGATGAGCCTCGGATTCGAACGAGCCACTCACTATGTCGTGTCATCAGCTTGGTTCCCCGGCGCGTTTGGGAAAGGGGTTCCGCGATAGGCTGCCTGTCCTTGCAAAGGTTGCCATCGAATGCTGAGTCCGGCACCGCGTTTTTCGACGACCTTGACCCGATTGGACATGATTCGGGTGCGTTCCACTTTTCTGCAGGGATAGGGAAGAGGAAGAGGGCAAGTACTGTCGTGCCTTTCTATTCACACTCGGCCACAGTGATCAACGGCTAGTCTAAGTACATGAGGCTGACCGAGGGCCCGGGACCTTCAGATCTTTTGAATGCGGATTGAATGTCATATTGGACCTGTGACCCTGGCACTTGGTAGAGCCAGTATATTGGCCTTGTCTAGGACGATGAAGGGAAATTCCAGGTAAACTTTCAGCGGTTTGGGTTCGAGACATGAAAGGGCGATGTTCAACCGCGTCACACGCGTTTTTGTTTGTCGTTGTCATCATGGCGTCGCAGTCTTCAGCTTAAACCACGATCATCAACCTTGGAAGCTTACACACGCACCACCACCGGGACGTACAATGGAATCGAACAGGCTTTCGGGATGGCTTTCTTCTCTATCTCTCGTTGACATCAAGCCCGATTCCAAGGCTCGAGACAAAGCAGTGGCACGACGAGATATACCTTCCGGATCGACCGTTATCTCTGCGCCAGCCTTTGTCACTGCGCTGCTCGACTCAGAGAAAGGGATTCGTTGCGACCACTGTCTCAGAGAGCAGCAGAATCTCAAGAAATGCTCCGGCTGTGGAAGCTACTGGTACTGCGACCCGAAATGTGCGGTTCTGTCGCAAACATCTTTTTCCACAGCCTAACGGATGTGCGCAGGCCAGAGTCTTCACTGGCAGAACAACCACAAGCGTCTCTGCAAAAAAATTTACCAATTCGTAAACTCAATAGCCTTCCAGAAGCTAGAGAAACATGAGAAAATGGATTCTCTACTCTTAACCCATCTTCTGGCTCATCTGTCCACCCTCGAAGTACCATATTCCCCAGAACTGTCCAAACAACAGGCATTATTTCAATCGCTCCTGTCAGGTCCACCAGATATCTCCCTTCCACCTTACTGTTCCGTAAACCCGCCCCCTCCATCGGACAACTTTGTTACCCGCCTCTTCTCTCGGTTCGGAAATAACAATTTCACGATTCACTCTCACCTCAACTCCATCGCCCATGGTATTTTCCCTCTAGCGAGCAGGCTGTTCAATCACTCTTGCGTTCCGAATGCCGCATGCAAGTACTTGCTGACGCCGGAAAACACAGTGGCGATGGAAGTCGTCGCTTTACAGGCAATCTCGGCTGGAGAAGAGGTAGTGTCGCTTCTCTTCCACAGCAAAATTGTGCACTAATACCCCTTGATAGGTATTCATACCATACATCGACCCTGCTCTGACTCAAACGCGGCAACAAGTATTCCAACTAACATACCAGTTCACTTGTGAATGTCCTTCGTGCCTCTCGCTGAAAAGGATCGGCGCAATTCCTGAACCACCTAGCGACAAGGCAAAGCTGGCCCAAGTGGGCCTTCAACTTCTGGAATTTGTGAATGTGGAACACTATCTCAAGACCGGAGAGTTCCAACAGAAATCCCTGGATGCCCTTTCGCCATCATTGCACTGCGTTCTCCATGAAACCTTCATGGGCAACCTGTCCGAAAGCTTCAGCAAGTCGTCGCACGAAGGCGACTACACCCAAGCCGCAGACAGCGGTATCACCTTACTCGCATTATACCTGTTGATCTACCCGAAGAACTACCCTCAAATAGGTGCGTTCTCTTGTTCCCAGTGGCTCGGACTGCCCTTACTCTCCACATAGGGATGCACTTGTTGGAAATGGCGAAGACCCAGTGGAATCACTCTTTCATCAGACTCACACCCCTAGATGAAGAAAAAGATACCGCAAAGAATATCGTTCTTCAGCTTCTGACTCTCTCAAAGAGTGTGTTGCAGGTCCTTGGGCAGGAAGGCGATTTGGATGGCGGACCTTTCAAGGAAATTACAATGCTGGAAGATTTAATCAGAAATACATAAGCAGATTTACGGCCGTTCGCATCGCAGTCGCTAAGTTGTACTTCCAAACCGCGAGGTAAGGCGCCACCGTCCTTTTGACAACCATTTACCTGCAAGCAGCCCGCTGGATGTTCCTTTCGACTGTTTCTCTGTGAGAAATAGGATGTTCGGTACGCTTTTAGCCAATGTATCGAGACGCGAGGCACAGTAAGCGTTCGCTTCCTTCTCGGAATACCCGCCATGTGCGCGAAGCACATCCTCTTTCAGTAGCCCTTCCACCTCCGCGATTACCGAAAATGGCGTAGCCGTCTTCCCGGCGGCAATTTTTGGTAAGTGTATGTCCTCAAGGGATCTTGTCCAGGGTACTGAAATTAGCCTTCCCGAGGACGAACTTTGAGGCTCAACGCCGAAGGTTTCATTTTGCTGTTATTACTTACACGACACCACGATGCCATTTTTTCTCATATCTCCTCACGCCTCGCCTCGCCTCACCCCGAACCCTTGCCTATTTTTTCCTTCCACCCAGCATGCCATTCAAGTTGCCGTCACTTTCTCGCAGTCGTTCTCGACACTCGTTCCACAGACTGCGTTCCTTCTACCTATCTCCCTCAAAGCCTGAGTTCGGGGGCTCCATAACGTCACCGACCACGACTGAAAGTTCCTCAGATCTCTCGAAGGATGGGTGGTTGGAGCACAAAGCCTGCGGTACATCGACACCGCCATTAGCAAGACCAGCTGGAAATCGTGCCTTCAGAGGTTCCACCCTTGTCCTCTGCGCTGTGGTGCTGTCCATGTTTATGGTATCGGCACTATCGCTTTCCTTCCTCGGAGCTGAGGTCGGTGAAACCTACTTCATGCGTACGCTGAACAGTGTCGCTGTTGAGGATCCCGGGGTATGTCATTGGCTAATAAGAGCGACGATCCGCTATACTTACAGTTTGTTCATTCAAACAGCTTGTGTTGGTTGGAGAAAGCGTTGACGTTGATATCGACGAGCCAGCTGTCACCATTCGCTGGTCAATCTTGGCATGCGGGGAGGGTCTAGTACTACCAGGCTCCAATGGCATTCTTGGGAGTAAAGGATGTGGCTTACCCGTCCAGCCATTGCACATCTTTGTGGATAGGTGAGGATAAGTCGGGTTTAATAGGGTTCGCCGCATCGTTGTTTACGTCTTGCATAGCCAAGACACCCCAACGGCAACCTATGACCCCGCTCAAATCCCATACAACAAGGACACAGGAAATCGAAGAAAGTGAGTGCTTGGATAGACGTGCGGATCTTAGTCCAGCTGACATTGTCAAAATTTCCAGTATTGAGAATCTTGTTCGATTCGACAGTGATCATGTCCTCGACGTTCACAGCGCGCGACTTTATCCATTTGATCGATACCTTCTATCCAGCAGCTTGCGAGCGGCAACTGCGAATAACGAAACCATCCGTATTAGCCGCGCTATCACGCTCCGCATCACTTCGAGCTTCGACATCGATACCGCCGACCTCGAAAGCTTCGTCCTCGCCCCAGTCATAAGGAACCAAACGAATAGCACTCTCGCAGGAAACGATAACAGCGGAGATGCAGAAGTGCACCTCCCTAGCCGAGATATTGACATGCAAATTAGCCGCCCGCCTTCGGCCCAATTCTTCACGTTCCTGCTATTCGGTGCCAGTTGGATTCTGACCCACATTTCCGTGGGTCTCGCCGTACTTGCGAGGAAGCGAAAGGACCCCCAGGCCTTACTCGCCTACCTGCTTTCTAGCGGATTTATATTAGTCGGGATACCGCAACTGAGGAATGGCATGCCCGATGCGCCTGGATTCGACGGTAAGTTTGTTTGACTAGGCTATCTACATTGCGGCCAGTTAAACTGAATGAACCCCGCTCTTCGTCTGATAGGCATTCTGCTGGATTGCATCGGCTTTTTCCCGCAGATGATCATCACGAGCATTTGCATCGCTCTTCTTCTCTTCACACTCGTCGAACGCGAAATAGACGTCATCCAAGGACATACCAATGAGAATGCTTTAGAGGACTTCCACTCGACGCAGGGACCCCAGCGTAGCACCACCGGTCGTTCACAGTGCTGCCGTTCGTCGATCATATCTAGTTTCCCAAAGCCGCCCAGTGCGACTACTATCGTCTCTACAGGGGAACACAACCCCATCTCCGAGGCACGGAGCTGGCACTTCCCCCCGGTCTCGCCCCCCAGGCCTCCTAGGCCTGTCACCAGATCCACACCGACTTCGCCGCTGTCTCCGCTCTCCCCCGGTGGGATGCTTAGGAAACAGCAGAGCGCAATGGCAATGGCCGAGAGGTTCCGGTTGGACGAGGATATTGAAATGGAGTTGAGGAGGAAGGTTTCTGCGCATAAGAGGGCACAGACAACTTCGAGGATTAAGGAGGAAAGGGAGGTTTCGAGGTGGTCTGACCACGAGGATGATTCAGCGTAGGTGCGCACAAAAAGAAATGGAAACTCAGAGCGGGGAATGGATAAAGGAGAATGGACTTGGATCTCTGCATCTGTAGGCCGATTGGTAATGTATTTTTAACTTTATGTATGTATGTAACTTCTTGGAAGTCTCTGTATCTGCGATGGATCCCAGGAGGGTCCTGTGTTAGTACTGTTAGTGTTGGTGATGTTTCTTTGTATATTATTGGCTTTTCAATGTCAATGAACTCTAGCTCTTTACCGAGGACGATTGTTCCTGGTGTTCAGAATGACCAAAGTTCCATATTTAGGGGCAGACCTGCCTAATTTACTAGCTGTGAGAACGATCGATCGATTGATTTTTCGGTTCTCCTTTTCCTCATTCCCCACATCTAAGTACCAGAGCTGCCTCTTGTCCGAAATATCTAGTCAGAACGCGCAGAAATCAATTGGGACAAATCGGAAGCTCGCCAAATACCCTCATCAACCAGATGTCGCAGCTTCAATTCCCAACATCGCAGTTACAGGAGCTCGAAGTGGGACTTCCAAGGATCCAACCAGCACTTACTCCTGTAAAGAGAGTACCCGTGGAAATCTTTTGCGAAATCTTCAAAACTCTACTCCCTGACTGTTTGAGCGACACCCACCAATCGGAGCTGCTAGATATGTGTCTAGTCTGCAAGGATTGGCGCGGCATGGCGCACTCCGTCCCGCAGTTATGGGCAGTTCTTCGAATCAAGAGTCACCCAAGTCAAGACATGTCTTACGAGAAGATAAAGACCTGGCTCATCCGATCCAAAAACGCACCAAGGACACTGGAGATAGTCACGCAATCCATCGATGACTGTCTCCGCTCCCCTTCTGCCTGCGAATTGGGTAGCCAAGGGCTCGCCAAACTCCTGACACAGGGTCCATATCTGGAGCATCTGTCTGTGTCATGCGGAGGTCCTCAATGTTTTCGTAACTTGGCAGCTTGCGTTAATCGCCAAAAGTTGTCCCATAGGCGTTCCGTCTCCCACTCGATTTATCCATGGGATTCGATCAGATCCCTTACCCTCACCTGCCGTGGCGACTATGGCGGGTGGGGTGAACCGCACACACACTCTGAATCCACATTCTGGAATCTCCCCGAAGGTGTTGTCTCTTTACAACTGCATCTCACAGACCAATCAGTTGGGGAAAGCGATGAGGACTATGACACGAGCAACAAGCCGCTATACATCCCACCGAAAGTGGCGGAACGATTGACCTCCCTCTTCATTGCATACAACATGGATAATGGGACCAGACTCATCAACGCGTTGAAAAACTGCGTCAACCTCACAACGTTAACGATCGACTTTCATGGATCCGTATTTCCGGCTGACGGCAAGTGTAACGAAGAACTCATCATCAGAAAATTCTTAAAGACCGGCGTACTTTTCCCCAAGGTGCAAACCCTACGCTTGGATGGCGTTTCCTACAGGACCCTGATGAATGCCTTCCGTCTCTTCGATGCACCCTCCCTGGTCAACTTAGCTGTCGAATTTTGGTTTCCCTGGCTCCGAGGGAGACCACTCATTCCCAAGATTGCCTCTCAAATAGAATATTTCGTCCGGACGCGTTCCAAATGTGAAGCGACTCTCCGCACCTTCTGCCTCTCCGATATGGCGGCCACGCTCGGAGAACTCAAGATATTCCTGGGGGCCTTGACTACAATCACACACCTCACGATACAGAAGATGATTTTGATTGACAACCTGCCCACTGGCCTCGACCTCTTCGCATGGGTAAAGGAGGTTGCATCGAGCGTATCCAACCTCAAGGTGCTCCATGTCCACAACCTCGATGCGGAATGTGGCTGTCTAGAGGGCCAGGCCGAGTTCTTCGAAGTCGGACGGAAATTCCACGTCCATGGGGGCGAACTCATACTGGACGGGGTGTCTGACGGACTTTGGAAGTCATGATAAGTTAGCGCTGTTCTGCGCATAGCAAGGAATGGACGCTATCGTATGTCATTTTTGCATTGGCTAGTTACTATGATTTAGGTGCACATATGGAAATGTGAAAGTCCTATCAAGTAGTACGATAAGAGCTGTTTGGAGACTATGTAATGTGATGAAAGTGTACAGAAGTTTCTTCGTTTGTGCGCTTGGATGCCGCGGTGCTTCCCTCTTCGACTACCACCATAAATCGACTCGGGGTGAGGGTATACCAAGTAAACAGGACAAGTATCCCTAGAAGGAAGGTACTCAAGGGAGTTGGATGATCCATTCAAACGTGCATAATCAAAGGAACGCTACCATACAATCGTGTAATCAGCATGGTTCATATAATTAACGTTTGAAAATAGACGTGTAACAACGCTAGCGTCTACGATAGCTCTTCCGCTTCATCTGCTGCTCCGAGATCCTCAACTTCCACCCATGGGGTGACATTATCGTACTTGACTTTGAAAGCCCTATTCATGTCTTCGATGAATACGGTGACCTTGCGTTCATCCGTATGGACCACCTGCACCACGCCTTTCTTACCGTTCATATCCGCTCGGCTCAAGCCAGTCAGCACGACAAGATCGTCTTTCCTCCATCCACCAGCTCCTCCTGTAGGCGAGGCAACTGGCCTCGAGGGAGGTTCAAAGGCATCCTTCGCTTTCTGCCTCCTGGCATTGACGTCCCTGCAGCCCGCTGTCGAGATCCTGTTCTGCGAAAGGAACGTGTTGAGCTCTCCGATGCTCATGCAGTCGACATGCGTCTCCCAAACGAGCTTGCACAGGGATTCTTTGTCGACGATTTCGGAGGCTGAGAACTCGACGTCTCGGGTGGTAAGATAGCTCTTCAGCTCGGGGATGGACATGCTGTTGTAGAAGAATGTGCTCTCGTTGTTGGAAGGGGACAGAGGCGTCTTCCTGTCCAACGACGAGAGGGGTGGGCCAGGCTCCGGCGCACGAGTCGTAGTGGTTGTAGTCGGCCTCGTCGCTTCGGCGTATGGGGGAGGGGGCGCTGGTGGACTCTGGGGACTGGGAGGTGGTGGTACTCGTCTCCTAACGGGCAGATACACCGGGGAAGACTCCGGCGTTTCGTACTTCCGGAAGTGGTGACTAGTCTCGAGATGTTTGTTGGCTGAATAGCAGCCCTGGCAAAGGTCGAAGTCGTAACAATTGTTGCATTTGTACCTTGGCCCGGTGAAGTGCTGCCAACTACAACCATCGCAGTTAGCTTGGTGCTGAGGTGGACTTTGGCGGACAGGTTGAGTTCGTGCAGGTACGGGAGGAGGTGCAGGGGAGCGAGATCGGGTGGTGGACGGAGCGGGAGTGGCAAGAGTGCTGGTGAGGGCGTCGAGGAAGCTTTCGAAGATGGGTTTGCATTTACTTTTCGAAGACCTCGGGCAAGTCGAACAAGCGCACATGCCAGGGTCCCCTTCGCAATGCGAGCAGTGCTTCGTCGTGCTTTCGATGAGCGCCTTGGCAATGCGCTCGAGGGGACCGTTGTAAAACGTGTTGAGCCAGGATGTCTTGAAGAACATGACCTTGGTAACATCCTTCACTTGACCGCCCAAAATGAAGTCTCTTTGGATGGAGACAAGATCCAGTGCTGAGGTGATACTGACGAACTTGTTTGAACTTCCAGATGGGACGACTTCTCCTGCATCGTCTCGGAAAAGGATGCGGTCGATGAAGATGTCAGGGGTAAGTTCCGCCGCTGACTTGATGACACCGGCTATGCGGGTGGAGCTGAGACGGTGGTAATTCTGGTAATCGACCAGGTCGTCTTGAAGAATGTCGAAACCCAACGACACCGTCACGCAGTTGAGGTAGTACATGAGTCGGGCGACATCGTCATCAGGGACGGTGGTGCTGCGCCCGAACCCCTGAACGTTGAACGACAAGGCCGCTGCTGTGGCCATAGCTCCTGATGTAGAGGTTGATTAAGGGGGATCGCTGTGGGACGACGGTGGGGGAGGGAAGATAAGGGAAGAAAGATTGAGGTACCCACGTCGGGGGGTATAAAAGGCAACCAGTTGACAGGTGGAACCATGGGACCAAGGAAACGTGCTCTTTATCCCGAAACGGTCTCTTGCGTTGAGGTTAGACAACGTTAGACGCCCAATCAACGACTTCTCGCGCACGGGCGATCACGGACAGTTACCCTGTAGGGGATAGAGCGCAAAGCTGTCACTTTCACTGCAGCGCCTTCGTCGGCAAAGATTTGATATCACCACACATCCGGGCGCCCGGTGCCTGAGACTAATGGCTCGCAGGCGATTCACGGTCCGGGAGGGTCCTTTCTACAGCACATTTAGGCACTACTGTGGCAGTTTTCAAAGCACAGGATTCGGAATAGCGGTTGAAGACCTCCGAATCGTGGCAACGACGAGCTAGATTGCTATCAGCAAGTGCCAGCACTGAATTCCAGGGTCCATCAAGTCTCAGCAGACCGCAGGTCCGCAGGGCTATTAAAAGATAGACGGCATTCAAGTTACCGGACATGGCAGTCACTCAGATCTGGACGGAGCTGGAAACTTGAGGCACTAAACGAGAGGACGAAAAATACAGCCACATTTTATGATTGAAGTACATACATGAACACGGAAACGCTAGAAGACCTTCTATGCAGGCGTGATGGGGAACCATCGATTGAAGATATTGGCGGGATCGTATTTCTTCTTAATTGCTTGGAGTCTGGGATAGTTCGACGCGAATGCCGCCTCCGATTTCTGTGCCGCATGGTCGACAGTTGGGGCAGCAAGGCTGTATTCAGGGGGAAAGTCGATATCTAAATTCGATACAGTCAGTATCGTGTCGTAGAGTCCAGCTGGGAGAAAGATGAAGGGAACCCACCATGCCCATAGTTAGTGTAACCTTGCTGGGACTTGGTGAGAGCACCTGGCCCTTTCATAACAATGTCAATCAGTTCGCTTGCCACGTTTCGCGCTTCTTCCGTCTTTTCGGGGAATCCTTCCCAAGTTATGAGAGTCAAGAGGTTCGACCCGAGTTCACGACGGAAAGCTGTAGCAGAAATAGGCACTGCGTTGGCTTTACCCAACGGGAAATATTCGAACATCATGCCAGTGGTAAAATCTCCTCGTTTAGAAATTTCCTGAGATTTTTCAAGCACCTCAGCAATAGAGTTCACGTCAGGGTACTTGTAGCAGACGCCCTTAAGGTAGAAACACTTTCCATGATCCACAGAGTGACCCTAGGAGAAGGTAAGTAGAAAGATTGGGGATCAGCCCACTGGATCGACGTACATGTAGTGAATTCAGCTCTTCATAGGGTATTTCCTTAGCGTCGTCTTTGACAGGACCTGCTTCCAGTTCAGGTAAATGCCACGCTGCGACACGGAGAATGTGCCTGACCTAGATCATAGAATTCCTTGAAATTAGCGCGCCCCTCCTCTTCGGATCCATTGTAAAACAAGCATGCGGCAACGACTGGACGGCCTGCCAAATAATTTGATGCATGAGCATCTGGTATACAGGTGACAAACAGTCATCGTACCATGAGGAGCACCGACCGCTTGTATCATTGCTTCATCGTCGGCTTTGACGTTGTCCCACCACTTCTTCGTGACCTCGACAAGCTTTTCGAGTTTATCCGGGGTAAAGGCGATGAAGCCAGCAAAGACGGTCTTTCTCTGGGGATGCAACTTGTATACAAACTCGGTGACAACCCCAAAGTTGCCACCGCCTCCCCGAACAGCCCAAAAGAGATCGGTGTTCTCGGTCTCGTTGGCCGTCAAGACAGATCCATCTGCGGTGACAATCGTAACCTGCCGTTCGCATCCGAGATGAATATAAATATAACTCTGTCAAAGAACTGATCTGACCTGGACAAGGTTGTCGATGGTGAGTCCGTGGCGACCACTCAACCATCCGTAGCCTCCACCGAGAGTGAGCCTATCAATATTTGAGCAACGGCAAAGATTTGAAGGATGCGAAAGACTCACCCTCCGACTCCGGTCTAAGTAGGAGGATAAACAGCCGTACGATGAGTAAACGAGAGGAGAAAAATGAAAATTAACAAACTGACATGATTGACGGTGCCACCAACGGTCGCCAGCCCATACTTGATGGCCTCCACGTCAACGTCCTTCCAGACAGCACCTCCGCCGACATACCCTAATTTCTTTTCGACATCAACACGGACTTGCCTCAGGTGTTGGTGGAGGTCAATAACCAGCCCGCCGTCGCTGGAAGAAGCGCCAGCAGCGTTGTGCCCACCACCGCGGATTGCGATAGGCAGGTTGTTCGCCTTCGCAAATGCAATGCATCGAGCAACGTCTTCTGCATTTTTGACGCAGACGACTACGCCAGCCTTACGCTCTGCATTTTTAGCCCAACGGGCAATCGCAGAGTCGTAGTCTGGGTGGTCTGGAGTGATGACGTCTCCTTTGACTGAGTTGATGAGAGAGGTAACGTCGACCATGGTATAGGTTAAGCTCGATATGAACGAAGTAGATCGAACGAAGTTGGGCAAGGATTGGATGTGTGAGGAGAATGAGGCCTCGATCCGTCCTTTTATACGTCGAGCAGCCTTCGAATATCAATGTTTCAGACCACAAAAGCTGCGCTGGAGTTAGAAATTTGCAGGAAACTTTGTCCCGTCCTAGTAGTTCTAACGGGCAAATTTTGGTCAGCAATCACCTCAAGCTACGTGAAATAGTAAACCACCTAACGTACATTGCCATGTTTCGAAGTCCTGGTAACAGAGATATCATGATGAACAAGTTTGGGAGGAAGTTGGAAATCTTTCAAGAACCTTTGGTGGCGAAGCCGCCCACAATGATGATGGATTGACAAGAACTTGGCTCGGAGCTTTTCTAATCTGCGCACATAGACCCAGTGCATCTCCAAGTTCGATGAAACGGGTGTTACTGACAGACGATCATCTAGAACTGTCTGTACAATCACTTCTATTGTATTGTACGATAAATTTTACTAATTACGGTTAATTATGGTCAAAATCATGACCTGTTGAACGTCGAACGATTTATCGGTTTGATCGCAGACTCTCATCGAGAGGGTACGAACCAAACTCTGTAGCACCATCAAGAAAACCCATAATCCCTTCGTCCCAGTGCTTCATTGTGTCCACCAACCTAGTCCAATCCCCACCCCATCGTAGAGGGGTCGTACCACCAACTTGAATGACCGACGTTCTCAGTCCATAGTCTGTGAACTCCCTGGTCGCTTCTCGCAGCTTGAGCACCACTTCCTCCACCACATCATTACCAGACCATCTGTCCACCTGAAGGACAAGCTGCCGAAGTCCCACTGCAACGGGGGTAGGTACAGCAGAGCTGTCAGTACCGGGGACACCACTGTCCTGTAGAGCCTTGGTCCTTGACGTGACTAGGTCTTCAAAAAGTTGGTACGGAAAGTCGGGAGGCTCGTCGTCAGCACAACAATCGCTCATAATCCACACACCCAGCGCCTCCAAAAATGGCAGATGACAGGTCCCATCCCCTCCAACCTTCAGGAACCCAAACACCTCCTCGAAGTCTGCATCCCCAAGACCAATGAACAGTTCTCTAAGGTGCGGAAAATTGCTCAACGTCTCCACCAAAGACTCTTCCCCCGACATAGGATTGCAAATAAACGTCAAATGCGTCACCCTCCCAAACAAGGCTGGTGAAAAGTTCCACGACGATTGCATGAAATTTGAAAATAAGCGGAGCTTCGTCAAGGATGGCAGGGAGATTCCAACATCATCATCATCGGCTCTGAACGATGGCATGGAGTTCACAAAATCAAGTTGAGTGAGGTGGGGGAAGACTGTCTGGTTCAAGGGAGTCGACTCTAGAACTTCGGATATGACAGGACCCTCAGTGGTGCTAAACACCCCTCTCTCCAACGAAGTACAGAGCTTGAATATCCTTCTCCAATGCCTTGAGCTGACATTGCCACCCAAGCAGAGGTGGGTCAGTTGCGACCAGGGAATGTTGGCTGGTATGTCATGGAGCTCGATTACATTCGCGAACACTGCTTGAGTGAGACTAGGTAGCGAAGGTAAGCCGAACATCCGAAAGAACCTCAGATTTCGTGGGCTGGACACCGTCACTGAAATGACGCGAGGGAATGTAAGGTCACCCAATCCAATCACAAACATGTCGGCACAAATTGCCAGTCGCTGTAGATGTTGGGAAGCAGGGTGTTCGAGGAGGAAGGAGGCAAGTAAAGTGCTGTTCCTGCTCCCGTCGTAGTAGCGAAAGGAACCGGAGCGAGGGCTGACGGTCAACGACCAATGTTGCGATTTGAACCGATCCACACATTTGAGGAAGCCAGGGACGTCTGTTAGCCTTACTCCGGGGGGATTCCCGCTGCGTTCGCCTACAACCCAGGCTGTGACGTTTCTCCACAATCTCGAAGTGGTCATTGTTATTTCATACCACCGTCGGCAGACCAGGCAAAGCAGAGCGGGCTTGGATTCGACGGGTACGTGTTGGCCTTCAGAGTCGTGGTCAGACTCGTCGTGGTCAGAGTCGTCTTCATCGTCTACGAGCGATCCCCCGGGTGCAAGATAAAGTTGAAATATCTCGCCCATGACTTCAACCGGGATCCGTCGCATGGCAGACAAGAGACCACGACAAGACCGCAATCGATCCTGAGCGATTTCTTCTTCGTTTCGGAGATCCTGCCGCATATGCCATTGCATTGGGAGCTGGAGGACAGCGATTCGGGATTGGATATCGGATAACTGCACTTCGCATCCCTGAATGAAATCGAGGATTGTTGCTTGAGCTTGAGGAGAGAATTCATCAGAAGCTCGAGCTGCTTCGTCGACCCCGAAAGGTAGGCCAAGCTAACCGTACGTTCATCGATGAGTCTTGGCCAAGATCAGACTTCCTGGAGCTCACCTCATGTAGACGAAGTGATTTCTTCACCATATCTCAGGAAGGGGGAGACGAGATCCACCGGAAAGAAGTTTCGACTCTATATCATCGTGTGAATCTGCTGTCCTGAGCGATGTCATGCCCTAAGGCTGTGCGAGGGCACGGTGCGGACTTGCAATTAAGCAAGCAAGCAACACAAAGGAATGTTCGAAGGACACCCACACCACCAAACTTGTAGACTACAATGTCAGGCTTTCGACAGGACCGCGACATAATATATTCCTGTTCATGATTGAAGAGCCTTTTCTTCCCCGGACGGCAAAAATATAGGGACCCGAACTTCTAAGAATACAATCAATACGCTTTATACTATCCCCATTCTTGTGTATATCTCGGGAAACGACGAGGAGGTCGCTTCTGACCTTTGGATCCAACCAAGGTCCTGCACCAGCAGGCTCATCGGCAGCTATCTTGAGAAACAAGCCTTCGATTTGGCCAGATCAATTCTAAGTCTGAATTGAACTTGTTCTCCTAAACGCTGAGTCTCGAATCAAGATATCTGTCTATTGCTTCTATCTCTACTACTACTACATCATCGCCCTACTACGATTTTACGTGCTCTTGGTCGGCAGCGCCAGCTATCGCTAATTGGACGGCTGCCTACAAGCCCGAGGCCCACGACAAGGGAGCACGAGGAAGGAGGCACGGAGTACCTCCCACCCACCTCGGGGAAGAGCCGGTGGTCGTCGGATTGAACGGTAGGAAGCTTGGCTATATCTACCCCCACAGGCGAGATAGACATGTCAGTTTGCGCATGCACCGTCTCCTCACACTCAGCTCTTACGGAGTCGGATGGTCATTGGGAAACGGCAGGAACCTTGGCTATATCCACCCACCAGAGGCGGGATAGACACGTCAGTTTGCGCATGCGCCGCCCCCTCGNCACCCGACTCRTTTAACGTGCTCTTGGTCRGTRTCGCCGCGATTGCGGACGACGACCTAAGCCCGAGGCCCACGACAAGGGAGCACGAGGAAGGAAGCGCAAAGCGCTTCCCACCCACCTCGGGGAACAATCTCTACTCTACGACTACGGCTACGACTACGACTACGACTAGATCTATAATCTGCGGCTAATATGGCTACGTCTTCTGATACCATATCATATCTCATATCCCAACAACGCTCACGACAAGCTAGTACCAGCAGCAAATGGCGTGCATCAGTCCCCCCGCCAATCGTCCTCCACCTCCAAACCCAGACATACTACAGAGACGACAAGGATGCTGGGCGACAATGACGTCTTCCCCGCANGGGGTCGACGCGTCGGGAGCTGCTGCCTAAAGGCGAGGACGCCGTCGGTGAGTATGGGCTCGAGCACGATGAGCGCGGGGAAGGGATACGCACCTTTCCCCGTCTACGCCGACGCCGTCAAGAGCAAGAGGTTTTCTTGCGCAGAAAGCCAGGCGACCGATAGTGGGCAGAGGGAGGCGTAGAACGCAGGCAGTAGAGACAAGAGGGAACTGGGGATGGGGAAACTCGTAGGGAAAAGGAACGGCTTTTATGGGCCAGAGAGAGGGCTGACGGTGAGCCAAAAATAGAGTCAAAACCACGCCCGTTAGCCAGAGACAAAGGAAAGGGTCAGCCAACGCTTGTTATTTTTGTATCGTCGGTCAGCCTCGATCGGAGGGGGCTCGCAATTCTGAGGCGTCGAGGAGCACTTGATGCCTGCGAGGGGAACTAGTAGTGCAATAAAATAAATATGACCAATAGTACAAATGGATTCAGAGACGAAACTCGGGTTAATTGACGATATTCAACAACACCAATAGTTAATGCAGTACAAAACGACAACGAATGAGACTCGAATAGTTGTCCATCGATGCAAACGAGAAGCGAACCAATATCGGGAAACGGGCATGGACATACATAAGGATAGCGCGAAGCAAACGAAACGGACCTCCTAGACAACTTGTCGACTCCTCCGGGACCTGCCCACCGTGCCTGATCGTTCGAGGGCAGTTCTAAGACTTCGGATTGTATGCACGATTTCGGCTGCATCGTAGAGGGAACAAAAGAGAAGGAAAGAATTTTGTCAGTAAAGGAGTCAGCCAGTCATATGAAAAGCAGCACAGATGGGAAGCAGAACAAGGCATGCATCGATTAGCACGCGTTGAATGGGCCGACGCTCTCAGACACGAGAGCGAGATAAAGAAACCACGCCCGAAGCCAAAGCGACACAAAGGAACGATAACGAAGAAAAGAAAACATGCACATAATAAATTGGTAAACACGTACCAGCCATCTTCGGACTCTCCGCCTCAAAATCATACCTCTTATTTCCCGAGGCGCGGTTCAAAACCAGCTTGAACGCAGACGACTTTTGCGACTGCTGGCAATCGGCGATGCTCTTGATATGATAGGACGAGGTCTTGCCGTGATCGAAGACTGCTTTCGCTTTGTTTGACGAGGGCATGATCTATAAGCGGCGCGTGAACCGCAGAGAGAGGCAGAGGAGTTAACAAGAGTGGATGAGAGGGAGGTCAGGCAGGTAGGGAGCACGTACATGGATGTATACACCGTCAATCGCGAGTATCCGTTCTTGCCGTGTGACCAGCATAGGCATCTTTCGATAAATGGTATATTTCTACGTATGAATAGTCGTCAGCGAGAAAGCAGAATAGACGAAAGAAAGCAAACTTGCCTTGTACGCCGCAGTGTAATCCAGTGCAGATGAATACTGCTGTTCGGGGGTTTCCGACATGTGTTTGAAGATCGAGGCTATCGAAACCAGTCAGCTGAATGCAAGGAAAGGACTGCACAGTGAAACGCACCATTGGGATCCGTAGTCCGGATTCCTTTCGAGAGGTTTAACCCAAGAGTATTGAGCATATTCCGTTTGAACAAGTACAGCTCTCTGTTCCCTTGTAAACTCGCAACTGTCCGGTCGAGTGGTACCATAATCGCCGTGTTGCCGGGCATCTTCACCACCAGCGCGTAATCGTTGGGATTCGAAAGCTTTCTTCGTCTGCAGACCATCTCCAAGGCTTCTTGCATGTACATTCCAGCAGATCTAGAAACCAGAAAGAAAGAGATTGTGAGCCATCACGACGGCGGCAGGTAACAGAGAAAACGACAGATAGACATACACTGGGATCGTAGTGGAGATATGAACAGCATCCGAGTTATCCGCGACTCTAATTCGGAGGAAGATCTGCGGACCATGGCTTGAAGAAGGACCCAATGAAGTCGACAGTGGTACAGAGCCGAGTGCAGACGTAGAAAATGACCCTGCGAGAGACGGAGCGATTGCTGCTGGAGCTGGGACGTTCAGCTTGTTGGTGTCTGGTTTCTTCGACTTCAACGTTCGTGACGGTCTTCGCTGGATCTTGCTTTCTAAACTTTCGTTCTGTTGGACTGTGGAACGGAGGTCAGTAAGATCGAAATATCTAAAAGTGCATCCGAGGATACTTGCCTTGAACGGGTGTAGCCTCTAGAACAGCGAATGTGTTAAGCCCGAATTTCGTGATCTTACCCATCCGATCCGGCGCTGGCAGGGTGTCGATTCAGTAACTGAGAGGTAGTAAAGGAAGGAATGGGCATACGAGGAAAATCATCATCCGGGTCCCCATCCTCTTCTGCCATTCTCAGAATCCATCCAACAGCTGATAACATCTGGTCCCTCTTAGGATCATCCTCTTTCAAACCGTCACCGAGTTTAGGCTCCCACTCTTCCTCCCAGTACATCCACAATGCGAATCCAATCACCTCCTCGACGGTAGCGTCGTTCCGGATATTCAGCTCCATGGGTTTACCGGAAGGTCGTGTAGCGTGAGGGAAGTAAACGTTGAGAGTGATTGATCCACTTTGGCCTCGTCCAGAGATGGCGGCGTACAATTCTGAGAAAGGGTTGGAGGAGCCAGAGGATAAAGCCAGCATTGACGATAGGGCCGATTTTTGAGGCTTCACTGGACCAAGCTTCTTTCGTGCGAATGTCAACTCGGTGCCTGTCGATATAGACGAAGAGGGGCCGTGCTTTGCTGAAGGAGGGTTGTCGCTCTTGCTGCGGGCGATAGCGCCGTTTGCTCTCTTGGAGTGGGCGACATCTGTATCGGATTTAGGTACAGGAGCGAGGTTGAGTTCTGACGGTCTTGTTCGAGAGTTTCCGCGCCGCCTGTGCTCTGTGACGGGGCTCAGTCGAGGGCGAGCGCGGTAGTACTGGTGAGTTGCGGAGTCGGGCATCGAGCTGTTGCCAGACATGATTGAATTCACGGATGCGCTGTCGGACATGACCCCTCTCGTTGCTGCAAATTCTGGATCGAATTCGTCGCCATCATCCATGCTATCTCCAGCATCCTCTCCAAAGCCTACTGACATCCCATCCGATTGATCGTGCTCCTCTTCCTCATCCTCCTCGCTTTCTTCCTCCTCTTCGGATGATGTGTCGAAACTGAGAGGTTTGGATGATGGTGGAGGTACAGGACCACCAGGTCCTCTCCGTGCCGCCATACGCATTTGTCGCCTTGCTTCCATCTCCTTCGAGAACTTGGGTATGAATTGGACGACTTTGGTGACCGGCGCTTCCTCTGGAGCAGTTGCGAGTTGTATTTGTACATTCGGACCCGGCGACTCCGAAGGTTTCGCTGCCTCGTCTTGTTCCACCTTCACGACAGGTTTGGCGAGACTGGTCGCTACAGGGGCTGATGTGCTGAGCGTTGCTTCTGTTGGCGCAAAGTTGGATACCTTCGTAGCTGCTGTAGGCTCCGCGGCTTCTGCCTTTTGCTTGAGATAGGACACCCTCTTCGACGTCGAAACGCGTTTGCCGTTGACACGAAGGCCTAAGCCGCCCGACCTGCCTCCCATGATCGTCTCGGTGTACTTGAGTCGTGCGCCAGGGAACCCTGAGGTAGTTTCGGCTTCTGTCTCGCTCAGGTTTGGGCTGTTGGACACGTTGAGCTCTGGCCATCTTTCCTGATCTGCAAGGCCAGAGGCGAGGATATAGGGATTGGCCTGGTAGGACTGATCCAAGCTGATGATACGGGGTCCGTACAAGTCTTCGGCATCGCGCAGATAAGAGAGCCGAAGCTGGTGAATGAGATAGCTGGAAGTGGATTGTCAGCTAGGAATATGTCGTGGCATCGAAAACATACTCTGTATCGCTGATTAGTGACATTTCTGCGTATCCCTATGTCATAGTCGGTGGTATGGGTTCAAGGCTGTTGTCGGAGTTGGAACCTCCTGGCACCGCTCATCAATTGATCACATAGACGCTGGCCGCTTTCAACGGTTTGCCGGGGAAGCAATGGGATGAAAAGCTATGGTCACCTCTACTAAGACAGGATGGTAAACTGACGCTCAAAGTAAAATTTAGAAGTTGGCATTAAGTACGTGGCCATAAAGACTCTTGTCCAAGCTAAGGAAATTTGAACTACTTTATGAACGAGTATACTATCGTCTAATACAGCCGAAAGCTCCATAGAGCAACACGGGTTTGGGAGCGATTAACCAGAAAAAACTGTAAGATACAGAAGGACTAGGGTGATGAGTGACTACAAGTAACGTATGCCCGTTGTGGGTCGTGAAGTTCGAAAGCTTGTCCTGTTTTAACCTATAGCATCAGCCACCTCTTCCCATCGCCTGGAGTATTTCGTAAGAGGGTCCATTGAATCATCGTAGTGCAGCATAGACAGTTCCGGGAAGTGGAACATCAGGAAGGATACGACCTCATCCGGCGATTCGATCGGTGAATGTCCAACGAACAAATTTTGGAGACACGGGTGTGCCAAACCGGCCGGGGCAAGATGGCGTTCTTCTCCATTGACTTGGCTGGCATCGAAGGGAAAGCCCAGCGACAGAAGTGTCGGACAACGGTACGCAAGTTCTAGTAGATGGATGTGGTTGACCCGAGGAATCCGACTGTCGTAGCTGTTCTGCAGGCAGAAGCTTCGTATGTTTGGCCAGGCCGTTGGAATGGCACTGGTTTGCTCCGGGGTGAGCCAAATGCCGTCTCTAAAAGAGAAGTCCACTTTCTTGAGCTTCTTGAAGATAAAAAGGGGGGATATGTCGGCGGTGACCCTTGTTAACCCGAGAGGTTCCTCGTGAATACTATCCATAAAGTCCACGACATGCAGGCTTTGAAAAGTGACGGGATTCATATGGAGTTGAACCGCATTGATGAAAAGCTGGATTCGAGCCACGTTCTCTTCACTTGACGGGGGGTCTTCGTCGCTGCCATAAAACCATGTAGCCCAGAGACGTTCCACACGATTCTGCGGAGGGAGGCGTTGGAGAAAATGCGTCACGTTGCGAAGGGTAGAGGAGATGCTGATTTTTCGAAGGTACTTGAAGCCGTTATCTTGTCCGGTCTGCTGCGATACTATGGCGGAAATTTTCTGTAATCCAGATAACACCAAAGTGGTAAGGCGTGGAAGAGACGAAAGTCGCCGAATGGCGTCGTCAGATAGTCCGCATAATGTGACGGTTTCCAGATGATCCCAAGGCAGGGAGTCCAGATATCCACAGTTATGATGGGAGGCTTTCCCAGAACTATGGTCCCAAATTGTGACGTCGAGTTCCTTCAACCTTGGGAGCTGTTTGAGAAGGTACCGAAGGAGGGTCACTTGGCCGTGTGCATCCGCCTTCAAATCCAAGCGCAGTTTGATTACTTTTGGACCTAAGAAGAGGGGGGGAAAGAGAAAGGTTCTCAGGGTGCCTGCGGTCCAAACGAACTGAACGATTCGAGGTGAGAGCGCGCCAAGCTGAAAATCTGTTGCCGCTTGAAGTGCCTGAAAAAACTCCGCAGAAGGCGCGACAGCCGGCCACAAAGCCACTGCCTGCACAGTGCGTATTCTGTGAGCATAAAATTCCAAATATCGTTCTAAGTCATCGGCAGTCAGCTCGCGGAGCAGATGCTATTCATTAGGCAGTCATTGAATACAGGTCAAGATACAACCATGAGAACGAGGCTCTCACCGCAACTTTACGTTCCACGATGCTAAGTGAATCAACTTCCTCCCGGTATTCCCACAAGTCCGGTGGCAGACATGCCAGCAGGGGCTCAAAGAGGTATATTGCGCGCCAAAGGTTGTCAAGCGCTGGTTCGAGGAACGTGTGGCATGTCAAAGCTGCTGAGAGGAGGTCCTTCTTGCTGCGCAGGCCACCAAAGGCCAGCGTCAGAACCTCCGGGATGTTCAGACATTGGTGGGCCATGATCATGGTTAGAGTGAAAGTTAAGGAGACGGCTCTTCGAATTGAACTGACAGTGATGGCTGCAGCGTTTGTTCAAGTTTGCGCTTCTACTAGGTGCCAGTCTTTCTCCGACCCTCCGTCACCTATCGTATATATTCCAGTTGCTATATTACCTCTCATAGTACGAGCTAGACGGCTTCATACGACTTGATTTTCATAGAGATCGGTTTGAGGCGTTCGGAGATATTCGGCAATCAAACTTGATGGTGCAAAGCTACTAATAAATATGTCGGAAATTTCGCAGCCCTGTGACGACGCGTGATGACGCGTGACAACAGCTGGAAATTCGTCACGGAGTGATGGCCGTGATCACGGCTCATCACAACTAGAAGAGCTGAGATCACGGCGTTGGGACTCCGTGGCATGGCCCTCATTTTCTCTCGGATATGGTCCCCCCTTCTTATATAGTACCACATAAATGTCACAATCGTTTTTATATTGCTTAATAGACCTACGACAGTACAAATTTTCCATTTATCAAGCTTGCATGGCCACTGCAGTCCATCGTCACCCCACCACGGCAATCATCACACAGTGATAACAGGAGTTGCCGTGATGAGTCAGCTCGGAATTCTCCGACAATTATGACTCTAGCATGACTCTACCTCTTCCCTCCCCCAGATTTCCCTCAGATAAAGCAAAATGCCTATCCTCGCTTTACACCCTTATTGATGTGCTAGGGATATTTCAGGAAACCGACGCAAAAACGAGGAGGCAATGTATGAATGACCGGAACGGGTCTGAAGAGACCAGATACACGTATCGCAGGCTTTAGACAAGAATCGTCCTTCTCCGGCTGATTTCCAGTCTACCCAAAAGCCACTGTCTGCAAAATGCGTATTCTGTGAGCATAAAACTCCAAATATCGTTCCAAGTCATCAACTGTCGGCTCACGGAGCACTAGATGCTGCTATTCATAAAGCAGTCATTGAATACAGACCAAGATACAGCCATGCGCACGAGAACGAAGCTCTCACTGCAACGTTACTTTCCACGATGCTAAGTGAATCAAATTCCCCTCAGTATTTCCACAAGTCCGTTGACACATGCTAGCAGGGCTTCAAAGAGATATATTTAGCGCCAAAGCTTATCAAGCGCCGGTTTAAGGAACGTGTGACATGTCAGAGCTGCTGGGGAGGTATGCGACTGTGAAGGACGGAAGAACGGAAGTGGAAGCGGGGAATCTCCCATGGTATGGACTAAGGACAATTTAGGATGACCTTGTGGTTCAAAGGAGTGTATATTTGGTTAGTTCACGACATATTGTTACTATGACATCGTTCTCTCCTATCAGAAGTCTCAGAAGGGCCTTGAGCGCCAGGTTGGTATTCTTTCATGACTTTGTCAGCTCACACTCCCGTGCTGACCGTCGGCGCCTAATGCTTTGAGCCTGGATAAGCTAGATCCGATTATCCTTCTGACTTTGCCGCCACTCTATTGCGTGCCCTTCAAGCGTGTCCTGCTGACCCTATTACCTCCATCACATCGACCCCTTTATCTCCAGGCTGATTACGACAATTTGCACGCCCTTCAGCACCGATCTATAAAGTTCGCACCCTTTATGAGACTAAGCACCCCCATCCCTGTCAGCTACTTTTCTCCCCTTTCCATCCAGATCGCGGAACGGACTGTCAGTACTAAGCTTTAGCTGGACCGCCCGAAGAAACCAACTCATACACGCGATGCCCGATGATAGTGCCTATCTCGATCTGCTGTGGGCCCACGTACAGTATGCGTACTTGGACGTTCTGATAGACAATTGATGGCTTATTAACATTCATTGCGAATAACAGGGAAATTCAACAACCAACGTATGGCTTACGATGCAAAATCGGGATGTACGATTCACTGATAAGGAATTTTCAGCCAGGGAACCACTTCGCGCACGCACACTCCATTAGGGGCGTGGGTTGGGGAGCGTAGGAGCGCAAAAAACCCCTCTGAAGTCGAAAACTCGTAAGTACTTATCAAACTTCACCGCTGTGAAACACATGTTTACGTTGGGATAGATTACCCGCCGAGTGCAGTGGCGCAAAGTCTCTCTCTGACGTTGAAGCATCGTACGCACTCACCGAGCCTCACCGTCGTGAATTACTTGTTTACGTTGGGATACATAGGTTTTCCCAGGGCAGGGGCGCAAAGTCTCCTTCTAAGGTCCCAGAATTGTAGGCACTCACCGACTTTCACCTTCGTGAGCTCCATGTTTACGTTCGGATAGATTCTCCGAGAGCAGAGGCGCAAAGTCTATTTCTGAAGTCAAGGCATCGTACGCACTCACCGACCTTCACCGTCGAATTACATGCTCACGTTTGTATAGACTCCCCAAGCGCAGTGGCGCAAAGTATCCAAGTCCCTCTGAAGTCAAGGCATCGTACGTATTCACCGACCTTCACTGTCACGAAGTAGATGCTTATCAGAACGTAGCGACTATCAACTTTGGGCGCTTATCATTGGGATCAATGAATATGCCAACAAGAGACCACTGAGCGGCGCTGTTGCCGATGCCAATGCGATGAAGGAATATCTTGAAACCAGCCTCAAGGTTCCGAAAGATCACATTGTCAATCTACGCGACCAAGCCGCCACTCGCAGAAATATCATCTCCGCATTCGAAGGCTTGCGCGATAATGATAGAATCAAGAAGCATGATCCCATTCTCATCTACTACGCTGGGCACGGTGGCGAACTCTGGCCTAAAGATGATGGAAACAAGATTCAAGCACTGATTCCTGTCGATTATGTTGCTGAAAAGATATGTCCCATTCCAGATCGTACCGTGGCTAGTTTGGTCAACGGCATCGCGAACAAACGCGGTAATAACATCGTGCGTGGTTCCTTAGGCTTCAATGTTGACCGGCATAGACCTTTGACTTTTCTTTCATGTCAACTCAAACGCAGACTGTGATTCTTGATTGCTGCCACTCCGGTTCGGGAACTCGAGGCGACGAAACCGACAACTCCACTGTGCGCGGATGCGAGCTGAGCCCCAACGATGTCCCTGATCACCTTGACGCGGATATCCGGAGGGCCAATCTAGTGCCCGAGCCCGAGCCCGGGCCCACTTCTAATTCCGCTGCCCGTGGACTGGTTTCTGCAAGAGGCTTCGCCGTTCGGGGTATGAAATCGCATATTCTCTTGGCTGCATGTAGTGCCAATGAGGAGGCCCGAGAGGATTTCAAGCCTGCCAGTGGGCTGCCTCCGATAGCCCGCGGGCGATTCACCACCGCCCTGTTGGAGTTGTTTCAGACTGTCCCCCCGAATCAGATTACCTACGCCGAAGTGTTGACCAAAATCTTGCCCATCGACGGGTAAGCCCTACCTTATATCGAGATTTTCTGAAAATTCACGATTTGTTCCCAGTCAAAANCCCCCAATGCGAAGGGTTCTACAACGATCGCATCCTTTTCGATGCCAAAGTCGGCCCACCTACCCGGAAGGCTTATGAGGTTAGATTCGAAGGTAAAAAATATATTTTGGAAGCCGGGAAGGCTCACGGTATAACGGATGGTGCCGAATTCACGCTCTACCGGGATATGAAAGTGGCACTGCTCGAGGCACCTTTGGGGGTGATGAAAGCGAAAGATGGTAACATCGAAGTCTTCACCACTACCCTCGAGCCCGTTGACAAACCCCCCGGTGCTCTCGATAACCCTGCCATCGCCATTCAGACAAGGGCAGGCGCTTCGGAGGACCTTCTCATTCACGTTCCTTTGGAGGCCGAAAACGCGCCTATCTTTCAAGCCATCGCACGAGAGCTGTCTGGAGAGGGGCCTAACCCCTGTAGGATCAAACTGGTCGACAGGGACAAAGCAAAGCTCGAAATAGTCACCACCGAAGGCAAGCTCACCTTCACCACCTTGGATGAACGAGCAACAGAGTACGGATTTACTCGTCTGCCGCACGTCGTCGACGCAAACGTTGAGAACCTTCGTCACATTCTCCGTGGCGCCGCCCACTATCACTTCCACCTCAATCACCAGCATCCAAATAACAAGATACAGACTAGAATTTCAATTGAGTTCTTCCCGCTGAAGGAGGAGCTTGACGAAGATGATGATACTATTCTTTCTCCTGGGGGAGAGAACATGATCCAAGGAGGGAGAATTCAACTCAAGGTCGACGAGGGAATGAGGTATGGAATGAGAATAACCAACAAAACACCCTGGAGTCTTCACTTCTCTTGCTTCTCTTTCAATGCGGATTTCAGCATCAGTGAGTTCTCAGGCAGGCTTGAATGGAATTTAGTGATGCTGACCATGTCGTACACAGCTGCTCTTACCGAGGTCGGCCCTCGAACACGTCACCGAAAAGATTATTCCCTGGAAAAAGACGCAGAAGTAAAGATAGGATACGGCGAATCACACATTCCGCCATTCGAGTCTGACATTGCCAAAGACTTGGATCTCACTTTTGGGTTCCTCAAGTTCTACTTCGCATCTGAGGTCGTCGACCTTTCTCATATCCCCCAGAAAAGTCCTTTCTATTCCACCCGAGGATTTATGACCGCGACGAGGCGGCCGATTCAAAACGTCTGTGGTACCGTCCTCATCCCTGTCATTCAGAGGCGAAAGCGAAAGCCTTGAGTGACTCGCGACCTCGGCCGTGCCTCGCGACGAGCAAATATATGTATATAGTCGTGTTTCAACGAGGCCAGAAGATTTTTCAGGCCTGAAGCGGTTTTTTGTTGATTGAATTGTTCGTTTGTTAATTCGGTACTTGAATCGGTAGCGGCTCCAAAATTATATACTTAAAGGTTGGTTTCGGCGATGTTCGGAGGTACTCGGTGTTATCCTATGTGATCTCCATTAGTACAATTAATTGACTCTGTGAAGTTATGACTCGCACATTTTCTCCTCCTCCCCTCCCTCAGATAAACCAAAATGCCCATCCTAGGCCTCTCACCGAACCAGCCCCCAAGCTACTCGGAGCACTTTGATGTAGAATCCGTCATCCGGCCCAATATCCTCGCTTTACACCCTTACCGATGTACTAGTGACACCAGGAACCCGACGCAAAAACGAGGAGACAAAGTATGAATGACCAGAACGGGTCTGGAGAGACTAGATACGCGCGTTATATATAGGGAGAGATATAATTCAGACACAAGCGACTGGTATGACGAGCGAAGATCTTGTAACAGGACGATTACTCTGAAGGCATCTTTCTCAATGCGGACCAGAATGCTCTAGGGCACTTTATAGCACTGTTAGCACAAAATTCCAATGGACCCACCTCCGAGGAATCTTCTTCGTCGATCAACTCTGAGATATAAATTACATCACAATCTTCAAGTACCATCCCCAGGAAACGTGTGGTGTAGGATCTGATAAAATACTTGCTCCTCCCGTGAGAGAGTAGACGCCCACACTCGACTTGCTTTCCATGAAAGCACTAACCTATCGCTACCTGTACTGAGGCAGGTAGCCGATTACGGACTAGGGCCAGTGGAGGTTAAGTGTGGGCCCATGGATTCATTAAGCTAACCTGTAATGACTTCAGTGAAGCTGGCTTGGATAAGTGCCGTTACTGTGCAAAATACGATATATCGGGAGAAATCATCTCCGACCTTATCGATAAAGATCGATAACCACCAGCGCTTTCATGTAACAGAATTTGGGACGACCTTGCGGCTCAAATGGGTACATATCCGGTTAGGGCTCACGACATATTGCTACTATGACATCGTTCACGTATCAGAAGTCCCGTAAATGCCTTGAACACCTGCCCTTCAAGCGTGCCCTGCTGACTCTATCACCTCCATCACATCGACCTCTCAATCTCCAGGCTGGTTACGAAATGTTGGACACCCTTCACCACCGATCCATAAATTCCAGCAGCCTTTATGAGACTAAACACCCCCACCCTGTCGCCTGATTGTCTCCCCTTTCCACCCAGATTGAAAAACACACTGTCCGTACTAAGCCTCCGCTGGACCGACCGACCGAACCAAATCATACACGCGATGGCCGATAGCGCCTATCTCGATCTGCTGTGGCACATAATACGGTATGCGTACTTGGACGTTCTGATAGACGAATCCATGGCTTATCCATTGCAAACAACAGGAAAATTCGGCAACCAACGTATGACCTACACTGCAAAACTGGGATGCATGATCCACTGATCAGAGGTTCTCAGCCAGGGCACCGGTTCATTCGCCTCGTGGCTCGGTTGGAGTAGAACCCCCGAGCGCAGGGGTGGAAAGCCCCCCTCTGAAGTCGAAACCTCGTAAACGCTTACCACACTTCACCGTTGTGGAACACATATTTAAGTTGGGATAGATTCCGCGGTGGCGCAATGCTTCCCTCTGACGTGGAAGCATCGTACGCACTCACCGAGCCTCACTGTTGTGAGTTACATGTTTACGTTGGGATAGGTTCTCCGAGGGCAATGGCGCAAAGTCCCTTTCTGAAGTCAAAGCATCGTACGTACTCGACCTTCACCGTCGTGAGCTACATGTTTACGTTCGGATGGATTCCCCGAGTGCAGTGGCGCAAAGTCTCCTTCTAAAGTCAAGGCATTGTACGCGCTCACCGACCTTCGCCGTCGTGAATTACATGTTTACGTTCGGATAGATTCCCCGAGCGCAGTGGCGCAAAGCCTCCTTCTAAAGTCAAGGCATCGTAAGCACTCACCGACCTTCGCCGTCGTGAATTAAATGTTTACGTTCAGATAGATTCCCCGAGCACAGTGACGTAAAGTCTCCCTCTGAAGTCAAGGCACCGTATGCATTCACCCACCTTCACTTTCATGAAGCAGATGTTTATCGGAATGTAGTGACTCTCGACTCTGGGCGCTTATCATTGGGATCAATGGCTATGCCAACAAGAGACCACTGAGCGGCGCTGTCGCCGACGCCGATGCGATGAGCGAATATCTTGAAACCAGTCTCAAGGTTCCGAAAGACCACATTGTCAATTTACGCGACCAAGACGCCACTCGCAGCAATATCATCTCTGCATTCGAGGGCTTGCGCGATAATGATAGAATCGAGGAGCAGGATCCTATTCTCATCTACTACGCTGGACATGGTGGCGAAGTCCCGCGAAGCAGTGATGGAGAAACGATTCAAGCGCTGATTCCTGTCGACTATGTTGCTGAACAGATATGTCCCATTCCAGATCGTACCGTGGCTAGTTTGATCAATGGCATTGCGAAGAAACGCGGTAATAACATCGTGCGTGGTTCCTTAGGCTTCAATGTTCACCGGCATAGACCTTTGATTCTCTTTTCTTCTTTCGTGTCAACTCAAACGCAGACTGTGATCTTCGATTGCTGCCACTCCGGCTCGGGAACCCGAGGCGACGAAACCGACAACTCCACTGTGCGCGGATGTAAGCTGAGCCCCAACGATGTCCCTGATGACCTTGACGCGCATATCCGCAAGGCCAATCCGGAGCCCGAGGCCACCGCCAAGTCCGGTACTCGTGGACTGCGCTCTGCAACAGGCTTCGCCGTTCAGGGTATGAACTCGCATATTCTCTTAGCTGCATGTGGTGCCGGTGAGGAGGCCCGAGAGGATATTAAGGATCATCGGGATCAGATAGCCCGCGGACGATTCAGCAGCGCGCTGTTGGAGCTGTTCAAGACTGTCGCCCCGAATCAGATTACCTACACCGAAGTATTGGCCAAAATCCTGCCCATCGACGGGTAAGCACTGCACTATATCGAGAGTTTCTGAAAAGTCATGATTCGCTCCTAGTCAAAACCCCCAATGCGAGGGGTTCTACAGCGATCGCATCCTTTTCGACGCCAAAGTCGGCCCACCTACCCGGAAGGCTTTTGAAGTTAGCCTGTTGCAGGGCAAATATATTTTGCAAGCCGGGAAGGCTCACGGTATAACGGATGGTGCTGTGTTCACGCTCTACCGGGATAAGAAAGTCGCACTGCTCGAGGCACCTTTGGGGGAGATGGAAGCGAGAGATGGTAACATCGAGGTCTTCACTACTACCCTCGAGCCCTTTGGAAAATCACCGGGTGCTTTTGATAACCCTGCCATCGCCATTCAGACAAGGGCAGGCGTTTCTGAGGACCTTCTCATTCACGTTCCTTTGGAGGGCAAAAATGAACCTATCTTTGAAGCCATCGCACGAGAGCTGTCTGGAGAGGGCCCTAACCCCTGTAGGATCAAACTGGTCGACAAGGACAAAGCAAAGCTCGAAATATCCACCACCAAAGGCGAGCTTACCTTCACCGCCTTGGATGAACGAGCAAAAGAGTACGGCTTTTCTCGTATGCCACATGTCGTCGACGCGAACGTTGAGAACCTTCGTCACATCCTCCGTGGCGCCGCCCACTATCACTTCCACCTCAACCTCCAGCATCCGAATAACAAGATACAGAGTAAAATACCGATCGAATTCTTCTCGCTGAAGGAGGAGCTTGACGAAGACGGCGATGTTGTTCTTGCTCCCGGGGGACCAAACATGAACCAAGGAGGGAGAATTGAATACGAGGTTGAGGAGGAAACGAGCTATGGAATGAAAGTCATCAACAATACGCCTTGGGATCTTCACTTCTCTTGCCTCTTTTTCGACCATGCAGATTTCAGCATCAGTGGGTTCTAAGGCGGACTTGGATGTAATCCGATGATGCTGACCATGTCGTACACAGCTGCTCTTACTGAAGTCGGTGCTCTAACACGGCACCGAAAGGATTTTTCCTTGAAAAAACGTGCAGAAATAGGGATAGGATACGGCGATTCAAGCACTCCGCCTTTTGAGTCCGACATTGCCGAAGACTCGGACCTCACTATTGGGTTCCTCAAGTTTTACTTCGCATCTGAGGTCATCAACCTTTCTCATATCCCTCAGACCAACCCTTTCATACCCACTCGCGGATTGAAGATAGCAGTGAAAAAGCCGATTCCGAGCCTGGCAGTCTACGGAACCGTCCTCATCCCTGTCATTCAGAGGCGAAAGCGAAAGTTGTGAAGTTTGCGACTCGCCAGTGACCTCGGCCGTGCACTACGACGCAATAATATATGTACATAGTCTGTGTAGGCTCGCAATTCAACGAGTCCAGAAGATATTCCACGCCTGAAGCAGAGCGAGGGTTTTATTGTTTATTACAGCCGTTTGCATAGTAATTGGCAGTCGCTGTCAACTCGTTCTCGCGCGAGGAGCAAACAAGTGACGGGTTACCTGTTGGCCGCTCCAAAGGCTGGTTTCGGCGATGTTCGGAGATACTCGGCGTTATCCTATCTGATCCCCATTAGTACAATTAATTGACTCTGAAGTCATGACTCGCACATTTTCCCCTCCTCCCCTCCCCCAGATAAACCAAAATGCCCATCCTAGGCCTCTCACCCAACCAGCCCCCAAGCTACCCGGAGCACTTTGATGTAGAATCCGCTATCCGGCCCAATATCCTCGCTTTACACCCTTACCGATGTGCGAGGGACGATTACTCTGAAGGCATCCTGCTCGATGCGAACGAGAATGCTCTGGGGCACTCTATAGTTCAAAGCTCCAGTGGACCTACACCCGGTGAATCTTCTTCGTCAATTACCCCTGGGATAGAAGATACCCTTTCTTTACCCCTTCACCGATACCCCGACCCCGTCCACCTACCCATCAAGGAACGTATCGCTTCGTTACGATCTCTTCCATCCCCAGAGAATGTCTTTCTTGGTGTAGGATCCGATGAGGTACTTGACCTCCTGATCAGGGTGTTTGTCCAACCCGGAGTGGGTCTTGAAGGGCAGGGACGAGGCTACGACAAAATCTTGATCACACCTCCCACATACGGGATGTACACCGTCTGCGCACAGGTAAATGACGTTGGGGTGGTCAAGGTGCCTTTGCGTGTAAAGGAGGAAGATATTAGTAGTCAAGAGGGAGGAAAGGTCGGTCGCTTCAGTCTGGATGTGGATGCTTTGAAGGCTGCTGTCATTCACGAGCAGCGAGAGCTCGGGAATACTATCAAGATTATTTTCCTCTGCTCTCCAGGAAATCCTACCGGCACCCTCATTGATCCAGAATCGGTCAAAGAAGTGTTGGAGTGGTCAGATTTCAAGGGTATCGTTGTCGTGGACGAAGCTTACATCGATTTCGTCGGGAGTGGAGAGGATAACGATGCGAAGATGGATGAAGAGATCAAGAAGAAGAGTGCAGCGAGTTTGGTGGAGAAGTACCACAACGTTGTTGTCACCCAGACCCTTAGCAAGAGTTTTGGTCTTGCAGGGATTCGGTCAGTCAATCTCTCGTCCATTGTTTTGCGACACATTTCTGATGCATATGTCGGTCTTGCAGTCTCGGTATCGCTCTAGCCTCCGTCCCCATCGTACAAATTCTCTCGAACACAAAGGCCCCATATAACGTCTCCCTTCCCACCGCTTACCTCGCACTCAAGGCTCTCAGCCCTGAATCACTGGACCGCTGGCGATCAAACATCCGAACGCTCAACGCAAGCCGTATCTCGCTCATCCAGTCCCTCCAAAATCTCCCCGAGCAAAACGACAACGAGCTTGGAGTAGGTCCGATCATTGGAGGGAATAACGCGAACTTTATTCTCTTTCGCATCCTGGAGAAGGCTAAGGCAGACAAGGAAAGAAAGCCCGATAGTGCAAGAGCCCAGAAGATCTATAAGCGTCTAGCCGAGGAGATGGGTGTCGTCGTGAGGTATCGAGGAAATGAATTGGGATGTGATGGTTGTTTGAGGATCACGATTGGAACGGAAGAGGAGAATGCTACGGCTCTGGAGAAGTTGCGGGAGGCTTTGAAGGAGCTGTAGAGGATTTGGCTTATGGCTGCGCGGACTAAGAATTGAATGGGCTCAGTGCTGAAATAGCGCTTGCATCGAAGTAGAATTTTAAGCAGGTCTGACTGCTAAAGACCTAAAAAGGGCTGTTCACGCGAGGAATAGATGTTGAATGTTCGACAAATCTTCTTTTCTCACCTTTATCGCGGCCGTCCCATGAACAACGGTAATGCTACCAGCGTCGCGAGCTCTCAGCATGTTCACCAAACAAGTTCTCTACCTACTACTGATGGTACTCGCCAAAGAACATAGTTTATGTTTTACAAAACGTAAAATTTGTCAAACCCGTCGACCTTTTCGCCCTTCAAAATAAGAGAACACTCTTCAACATATGTCTTCCATTTTGTCAGCCTGTCGATCCTGTCTTGTGGCTCCTCGTCGTCTTCAGACTGGCCTTCAGCAGATCCCGTCGTCAAAGGATCGGCAAGGTGACTTGCGATCTTGGTGGCGATTGATTCGGCCAGCGGCTGGACATCATGTTGAGAGAGGAGTGGAATGACGCTGGCGCAGGAAGGATACAGCGCAACAGAAGCAGCAAGGGACACGCCAAAAACTTCAAGCTGAAATGTTCAACGAAAAGAATGGATCAGAGGCATCGAAATAGCAGCGCAGTTTTGGAGGCCTTACCTTCAAATTATTCTCCCGCATTAACCTAGCCGCGTACTCAATAACTCCAGCTTCAGCAAGCCAATCCAGTTTGGCGGCTGCGAAGTCCTTGTCCAAATCTTGTTTCTCCACGATACGTTTCACCGCATATGCAACTCCCCACCCAGAAGTACGCTCAAGGTCCAAAGCTTCATCAGATTCAAACATCCCTTTGAAAGCGTCGATCACAGCTTTCCTGCCAGCTTCGCCGGCGAGCGCGAAAGCGAGGATGGGTTGGATGAGGAGGTCTATACCACCGACGTCTGCTGGGTATGAGCAGATTCGGTGGACAAGTGCTTGGAGCCATCCCATCTCAACGAGACGGGGGACTACATCGAATTTCTTGCTGTCGCCGGCACGAGAAGTGGATGGGGTGAGGGCGGACAAGAATCGGAGGATAGTTGAACGGACTCGTTCGCCTTGTTTAGAGTTGGTCCATATTCCGAAGAGGCGCTCCATAATTTCGAGGATTTTAGAGAACAGTTCATCGTCTTCCTCAGCATCGCCATTGTTGGTTTCGATAACAAGGAGAGCCTGGACGAATTTGAGGGACAGGACCCAAGGAGAGACTTGGTGCGATGCAACGTCGTTCTGTTGGCCGAGGAGTTGTTTGAGCACCAAATCCAGGGCACCGGATTCACCGACAATCCTCTTAACCGCGGTCTTATCCAAAGACTGGCCATGGAGAAGAAGGGAGATGCGTTGGAGGACTTGCTCTCTCGAAAGTCTCGGTTTATACGCCTTGGGTTTCTTCCCCTTCTTCTTGCCACCCTTGCCACCCCCTCCTCCTGCTGCTTCTGCTTCTGCTGGGGGGCTGAGCTGTTTGATATGCTGCTTCACCATATCCACAATGACCTCCAAATCAACATGCGACGCAACCAACCCCAAAAGAGGTGCACAGTGCTGCGGGTCACAGTCGCCGTCGTCGTAGAGCGTGAGAAGTGTCGGGAGGATGCTAGGTTCCAATGCCACTAACGCAGAGATGCCTTGAGGGTACCCATTACATAGGGTGAAGAGGTTGTCCGCCATGTTCAACGAGTCGAACTTCTCTTCGTCGTACGTATCCTCGTCTTCGCTACTAGTAGCTTTGACAACTGTGGAATGGGCGAGCTTCACAAGGGGTGGAGTAGCGAAGAATAGTTCTTGGGTGTCAAGGATGTAGGAGGGCCGACCTTTGAGACGGTTGGCTACCAGCGTGAAGAGTTCCACTGCAGCCGTGAGGGTTTCCCGGTCTGAGTCCTCTGATTCGGAGTCAGCCTGAGCTGCGGTATCGTTGGCTAGGGTCTGGATGTCCGGTAACACACCAGCCAGGTAGAAGGAAAGAGTCAAGATGGGGTTTCCGCCTAACAGAGACAAGAGCTCGTCGACGCCTGGTGGATCTTCGGTCTCGTTCAGGACGTATTTCGCTCCGTCGACTAGGGGCTCAAATTCGGTGACGTCTGCGGTTTCGGAAGAGACGAAGGATTCCAAGGCGGCAATGGTGGTGCTGCGAGGGTATGCGATAGCTGACTGGAGGAGAGGACCGGCTAGCCGGGCTTTATACGAATGGAGGATATGGAGCAAGTTCTTGATGAGATCAACTGTATGTACGATCGTACTGTGTATAGGTCAACGTTAGTCAAGACTCACCCAGTTGTCTGCGGAAAGGTTGAACAACTGACCTACGGTGGCGATTCTCTGCCGCTTTCTGCCTCGCATGGTACTCTTTCAAGACCTTCTGATACTCTTCCCCACTCAGCCCGTCGATATCAGGCTCCTCTTCCTTCTCCTGTGAGATACCCATGTGCTTGAGCAGGCTATCGACAACTTCGGGAGTAGAAACCACGTCGGACCAACTCTTGAAAGGATCCGCGACTCCGTATTCGGCCAACATGTCTACAGTCTGCTGAGCCTCCGTGAGCGACTCGAACGACCCATCCACCAAAAGCTTCACAATCAACTTGGCGAGCTGCTCGTTTTGGCGTCCAATATTCCTGTCGACGTCTTCACCCCATAAGAGTGCACGCACGGCCCGTACACCAAGTCGAATGTCCTCCGCCGAGTCCAGAGGTTCAGCTAGGAGCTGTTGCACCCGGTTGAACGCATCGGCTTTGATAGCAGCGCTAATGAGGTGGGAGCGAGCATCCCAACTCGCAAGTCCCTCTCGGGCTGGATGGAGAGCAGCGAAAAAGGTGGCGGAAGCGATGGGTATGGTGGCTCGGAAACTGGTTTGCACCAAGTCGAACCCGCGAGGATAGTCCCAGCACGCGCGGGTGAGGAATTGGGTTGCGCCTTCAGTTGCTTCGGGGACGCCGATGTAGGTCGTAGCGGTATTTACGAGGGTGTCGGTGACTACTTGATCCTTCAACGACGCGCTTTTATCTTCGTGGTCTCCAGATTCACAGTCGTCCTGGGAAAGGAGATTGGAGAATAACTCGAACACCGATCCGACGACTTTTAAATTCGGGTCTTTGGTTGCTGAGAGGATGTGGGGAAGGACGTCCGAAGAAACGAAAACCTTGGCAATATCTTTTCGGATAGGTTCGGGTGTGTCGATGGAGTAGGACTCCAGGAGACGAGAAAGAGCCGAAGAAGCCAGGCATCGAGTCTCGGTGGAGCCGTTCTGGAACAGGTTTATCAACTTGGGTATCACACCTGCTTCAAACAGGTGGCCGCCGAAGGTTTGGTCATCCTCCAAGATTTTCTGTACGCTGTTCTGCAAGTCCGGATCAAGGATGAGAATTCAATTCGTGGTTTACCGAAATATTCAAACTTACGAGGATTGCAGTCAGTCTTGTTTCGTCGTTAGTCTGCAGCGACTTTAACACATAGCTGGTGGCTCCACCCTTGATTGCTTCTTGACGGATAGAATTGTGGAGGGAAGCGAGATGATCGAGCACTTGTAACTTCACGCTGACATCAAGGTCCTCTTCGGACCAGAGCCTCCGGAAGCCGTCCACCACGACATTGTTGTCTTCGTCCTCCGAGAGAAGTCGGTCATAAAGCATCGTTGGGAACGGGACGTTGCCCTGTGGGTCCCATCGCCCGAGATACCTCACAAGATCGAGGTTGAAGGTCGGATGAGCTCGCAGAAAACCTTCAGGGAATTCTGCCAATTGCAGGAAATCGGCGATCTCTGTGGCAATGGTGAAATCATCGTCCTGGAGAAGCTCAAGCAGTGGAGTGAGAATCCATTGTTGCAGCGTTGAGACGTCTTTGTCTGGGAAGGATTCTGCGATGTCGTGGATGTTCGAGTACACCAGGGTCAAGGACACAATCGCTCCCTTCCGAGTGGCAAGGTCCGGCAGACTTGCTGAGAGGATGACGAACTCGATGGCTTTAGCTTTGAGTGCTATTGCGCGGGTACGGGTCTGGCCATATGTAAAGATGATTTGCAGCACTTCTCCGGCGTTGGTGCACCTGCCATAATCTTCGGCCGTTAGATTGTTGGGAGATGTTGGGACTGGCGCATAAATTGAATTGGTAAAGAATTCGAGCACCTGACTTTCGAGTGAGCTGTCTTCTTCCTCGAGCAGGGTCTCCAAAGGCTGGAGGATGTTACTTCTGTCGCTGAAAGAGCCAATGAGAAGTGCTGGCAGTAAGTCTTTGATGATGTTTTTGACAGCTGCCCGTCCTTGATCGTTCATGGCAGCAAGCTTGCAGACGATTTCTAGGAGAGCCGAGCGCCGGTCATCGTTATCGATTTCGTTGACAAGGACCAAAATCGATGGAAGACGGGGCAACAAATGGTCCGTGGCGAGCTCTTCCTGAGCATCTAGAACGGTATTGAGAGTCTCGCATGCCTAAAAATAGTCCGTAACGAGCGTCTAGATAGACAGGGCGCTGACGCTCACCTGGATAAAGTCGTCGTACTCAATCGATTTCAATCGATCGACTGCATCTGGAATGTCCTCTGCGGCGACTACAGGTGCATCAACTGAGCCATAGTCTCCTTCGGAATCAGACATAGTGGTCGTCGAACAGTGCAGATTCAAAGGAAGAGTAGAAAGTGTCGTCCACTATTTTTCGTAGAATTGGGGCCTTATGAAGGTGGGAGATTGCAATGTTCCTGAATCAGGGGGGAATCCTGTGCATACCATTCCTTGACCATTCTTGCTGTCTCGATCGAAAGGAATGACCAGATCGCTATACACTCCAAGGCACGTTCGCTCCATCCACCCCGGAAAAGGAAAATGTCCGATGACCATGAAGAATGGTCATCTGAGGCACAGGACGGAGCGCTGGAGTGCTGCATAAAAAGATTAGTGACGAGAGTGGGATTCGAACCCACGCCCTTTCGGACCAGATAAACTACTCGACGAAGAGTAATGAGGAGGACACCAAGTGCCCTGGTCCTTAGTCTGGCGCCTTAGACCGCTCGGCCATCTCGCCATGGATGCTGGAGGAGAACCGCCGCCCCGCACCCCACTGACTCGGAGGGAAATAGAGGCGATGAGGACGGGGTCCCACGGTCCCGGAACTGGAAGTTGAGTCGAGGCCTATAAATAGACCTTAATTGTCCTTGGTCTAGTCCTCCTTGTATTCAAGGACTCTCAACCCAATAGCCTCCTCAAGACGCCCACGTTCTCCTGTAACGTTCGAATTGGGACTTTTGCGGCACGAAAGCAGAGTCCGGTGCCAGAGCAGTGCCGGAAGTGGATCAAAGCAACCTGTCAAAGGCCGACTATAAAGGATATCAGTCGCGACGGACCTAATTACCCAGTTCTACACCTTTCCTTCCTCCATCACCTCGTAAGCCAAGATGCGACTACAAGTTGCCCTCTTAGCTGCAGCGTCCTCCGTTCTACCCTCTGTATACGCATGGGGTGCAGCAGGTACGGTGACATTCTGCCTCTCGGAGAGCTTGTACTGAACGTGTCCCCAGGACACGAAATCGTTGCCACCATTGCTCAGATTCACCTCCATCCCTCCGTCCTCCCGGTCATATGCGACCTGCTAGATATCGTGCCCTCAGACAACTCGGAGGCAACCCTGCGACGCCAATGTCACCTTGCACCCATTGCTACCTGGGCGGACCGCGACAAGATGAAGATGCGTTGGTCTGCAGCCATGCATTACGTCGGAGCGGTCGGTGACCACCCTAGAGGCAATTGCCAATACCCGGGCGTTGACGGCTGGGCTGGAACGAAGAGAATCAACGTGTTGGACGCAATCAAGAACGTGACGGGGATCCTGGCTGAATGGAGTGGAGCCGACGAACACGCCAATAACGGAAGGACTTTGCTGTCCCCCACAGGACCCCGCCGAGCAGCAACTTCTCGGGTCGGTGGACAGAAGCCCTTTGCCCCTCGTCCGGCCACTGACCGAGAGGAAGAAGCATTCAAGTTCCTAGTTCACTTCATCGGCGATTTGCACCAACCCCTTCACCTTACTGGCCGCGACCGCGGTGGGAATGGTGCCAAGGTCTGCTTCGAGAACCGCCAAAGCAACTTGCACAGCGTCTGGGACACCGGTCTCCTCACCCGGCTCATCCGAACCGTTCCTCCCCAGTACTCCCGCCCATTGCCTGACCGCGGCGACCTCCCTATCCCTTCTCAGCAAATCGAATTAGCTCTTCGTCACGCCATTTACGACCCCTTCATTCGAAGAGTCATGTGGGAAGGTGTTGAGAGCAAGTGGATCAACGATATCGATGCTTGGCTTTCATGCCCCGCTGTGCCCACCACTCCCGCTCCCGGAGGCCAATCCGAGTCCGTATTCTCCGTGGTCTCGAGGGCGTTCAGCAACCCATTGGAGCTCCCAGGAACCTTCGTCAATATCGTCAGTTCAGCTCTCCGTGAGCACGTCGAGATCCTCCCCGACGGTCCCCTCGTTTGCCCCTACGCTTGGTCTGCTCCCCTTCACAAACTCAACTGCGATTACATTTGGCCCCCGGTGTTCAATGTCGACGCGAGTGAGCCCGAGCCCGAGGGTGAGGAAGAGAGCCTTGGCAGGACGTGCAACAGGTACCCCATTTTGGACACCCGTGACTATTTGGCTGCTTTGGACAATGACCTTGTTCTTGAGAAGCTGGTTGCCCAGGGTGGTTTGAGGTTGGCTGGTGTGCTTAATTGGTTGTTCGCCACTGAGGAAGCGTAATGGGGAGGTGCATTGGGAAGTCGAGAAGAAGAAGGAGAAGAACTTTAATGAAGATGTGGACTTTTGTTGCTATCTTTCTGATGCGCTTTGTGTTTTCTACGAGCTAGATTGTACTATTAATTACCCTGCAGTTATCGACTACACCGACCCTCGTTCCTAATGAACAAGCTTTTTCCAATAGCGGTGTTGAATGATCCGGGTCTCAATGAGGAAACATACAAACTCTTTTTGAAAGAGACGTCTCTTTTGGAAGGATCCAACGAGAGGCCTATGAAATTTAAACGGCTGGTGGGCTGGTGGGCTGGAAGACCACCTGGGAGCCCTGTCGTCGTGGTGAGATGGCCGAGCGGTCTAAGGCGCCAGACTAAGGACCAGGACATTAGATGTCCAATCCCCCTTCTACACTTTCTCTTCAAGGAAGAGCTGTAGTTATCTGGTCCGAAAGGGCGTGGGTTCGAATCCCACTCTCATCAGACTTTTTGGGCGTCACGATTCAATTATCTAGGATGGTGGACTCGTTGAGCGGTCACTGCTGTTGGTCCTCAGTTCAGACTGAGTCTCTTTTTTTGCTCCTAGACACCCAATTTTCGCCACCCCGCTGTTTGGGGAAGGAGTTCCCAGGGGGTTCACAGCAGTTCAATGAGGCGCACATCTCTTCCAAGTCACCCCATCCCTTTTAAAGACTTGACTGCAGACCTGCATACCTTCTGTCCAGCGTTAGAAACTGTGCACATTCTCTTCCAAGTCTCCGCACTCAGAGAGCGGTATAAAAGTAGGTACCAATATCAATGCAGCTCAGGCTGTCCGGGAGATCTCACTCCGCCTCAGTTAGGTCCCCATGAACGTACTCCAAGCATCCCAGAATACCCAGATACAAAATCTGGTCGCTTACCAAGTCGAAGGCGGCCTCCACCAGAACGCTTTGACTATCAACGCCGGGCAGAGGCGTAAGTAGATGCTTCATCTATTAGAGGTCCCGCGGACCTTGACTCCTTTTCTCTACAGCTTTATTCGACATTCTCCAGCCCATCGTCGATGCATCCCATACCCGCGACCGAAAACGATCACCTCCAGATTCTGCTTGCTTTCCTGGCACAAGGTTACAGGTAGTCAAGAACGTCAACACCTGGGCGAGGGGCGATATCACGACCCTCGATTCGGAGCCCCATGTGCGTTGGATGCATGGATATGTCGGGAGTGGCAAATCCTCCATATCTCAGGAGGTCTGTGACACGTCCGAGCGGGAGGATAGACCGGTTATAAGCTTCTTTTTCTTCCGAAATGCGGGCGATAGGAGCAAGATTTGGAGGCTTGCTACGACTCTGGCAAACCAAATAGCGTCGGTTATTCCCCAGACAGACCCTCTCATACGTGCAGCTGTCAACGACAACCCAGCGTTAGTTAGGCCAGACGAAGGAGGCATTTCGCTACGGGTCCGGATGCAGCGCTTGGTCTATGCACCATTTAAAGCCGCCGTTCAAGGAGGGACAACGACTGGGGTGTTGACACAAGGCCCATTTCTCATGGTGCTAGATGGGCTGGACGAGTGCGATAACAAAGATGAAGTCCAGGAACTCATCGACGGAATGCTGGCGTTCTTCAACGAAAACCCCTTCATTCCCCTGCGCGTCTTTATCACGAGCCGGGTGGAAGAGCACATCCACTCACGCCTGCATGTTCCAGGGGTCATTTTGGATAACCTTGTGGATCATTGCTCCGACAACGACATCGCTACCTTCTTGCACATCCTTTTCGAGGATGGATGTAGGCGGAACTCGGTCGTCCGAGCATACACTCAGCAGCACGGAGAATGGCCTACCCCAAAGGACAGACGAAGGCTGGTCGAGCATATTGGAGGATCTTTCATCTTTGCATCAGCAGTTTTCAAATTCATTATGGCGACGAACACAGAGCGCAGCCACCCAGTAACGCCGATGGATCGCCTTCCTTTGGCGCTCGAGATGAACCCGGGCCTCGATGGGCTGTATGCTCAAACTTTGTCTCGATCCAGGCACCTCCCCCGCTTTTCCGATATCATATCAACTATCGCTCTGCTAGAAACACCCCTCCCGACATCAGGAATTGCAGATCTCCTCGGAATCCATACGTACGAGGTTGTCAATGTCCTCGTGAACTTGCAAGCAATCATTCAGGTTCCAGGGACAGACGACGTACCAGTCACACTTTGCCACACCTCCCTTCGCGACTTTCTGACGACCCAGAGTCGATCGTGTGGTTTCTTTGCACTCCCGTCCCATCACGTTCGCCTCTTCCTTCGTTGCCTTGAGTGTAAGCTTAAGCACCTGCGACAAAATCCGGCCTTGTTCATTGACTCTTGTGAACGGATACCTGTTGCTGCGTATTATGCCCTTACATATTCAGTCAATCATCTGGGCCTCGGCCAAGGCTGCCTCAAGCCATTGGAGTCAATTTCTGCCATCCTCTTGTGTCGTGAGGCACTTGCAATCCAACCTAGCAACCCTTCCCTGATTATAGCCTTGGGCAGTGTAGTCAAGCACCGTGCCAGTCGGACTGGGTCTCTGACGGACTTTGACGAAGCCATTTCCCTGTACCATGAAGCACTGAAACTTCGACCATTGTCCCATCCACACCGCTCGAATTCACTCAACAATCTTGGTGCTGCACTAGCGGAACGTCATAGGCGCACAGGAGCCATTGCCGACCTTGAGAATGCCGTTTCCCTGTATTGTGAAGCACTCAAACTTCGACCGTACCCTCATCCAGAGCGCTCAATCTCACTCAACAGTCTCGGCAATGCATTCTTGGACCGTCACCGGCGCACAGGAACCATGGCCGACCTTGAGGAGGCCATTTCCCTGCACCGTGAAGCCCTTGAACTTCGACCATCCCCTCATCCAGGTCGCTCAATGTCACTGAACAATCTCGGCAATTCACTTCTGCATCGTTATCGACGCACAGGGATGATTGCTGACCTTGAAGAAGCCATTCCCCTTTATCGTGAAGCGCTCGAACTGCGACCATCCCCTCATCCAAATCGCTCCCTTTCACTCAACAATCTCGGCAATGCACTTCTAAATCGTCATCGGCGGGCAGGAACCATAGATGACCTCGAGGAGAGCATTTCCATGTACCGTGAAGCCCTCGAACTTCGACCGTTGCCTCACCCAGATCGCCCGCAATCACTCAACAATCTTGGCAATGCACTTCTAGATCGTCATCAGCGCACAGGAATTATAGACGACCTTGAGGAGAGCATTTCCATGCACCGTGAAGCCCTCGCCCTTCGACCACTGTCTCATTCAAATCGCTCACTTTCACTCAACAATCTCGGCAGTGCACTCCAGACTCTGTATCGGCGCACTGGAGCCATGGCTGACCTTCAAGAGGCCATCTCCCTGCTTCGTGAAGCCCTTGAGCTTCGGCCATCACCTCATCCATCTCGCCCGTTTTCACTCAGCGATCTCGGCAATGCGCTCTTGGATTGTTTCCTGCGCACAGGAATCACTCCTGACCTTCAGGACGCTATTTCCCTGCTTCGTGAAGCACTCGAGCTTCAACCATCGCCTCATCCATTTAGCTCAACTACACTCAAGAACCTTATTATGTCCCTACAAGCAATGTACAAGGGGACCCGCACGCTCTCCCACCTCCAAGAGGCAATAGTTCACTGTGATGAACTTCTTACGTCTTATTATCTTGTTGGGCATCAGAATCGAGCTGAATGGCTCCTCAAAAAGGCTGCCCTCCTCCAGATGCGCTTCGATGCTGCGGGACAAGAAGAAGATCTTGCCAAACTCGCAACATTGAAAGAAGAAGCAGATCAATTGTCTTGGTACTCTGCCGCGTGAATGTGTCAACATGGGCCGGTTCCAGGGGGGGTTTCACTGTCGTCAGTTGCCTGTAATTAGTTTCGCCTTCGGTACGAATGTTACCACTTGTGTTATACTGGTCGCTGTGTTGGATGCGGTATTTTTCTCGGTGAAGCGTGGAAAGGAAGGGTGTACTTTTGTAGACAATCGTCAATGACTGCCAGAACTCCGCTGTTGTGTTTGGCCTCTTTTCTTCCTCGTATAAGTACGAGCATTCTTTCAGGATCTATAATCGATGAGGAAAAGAGAAAGGAAGAAAGAAAAATTGATCTACCGAGAGGGAGAAACAAATAAGGCAAAATAGGGAACGTTATAGCCGTGTACCGGAGAAAGAGGAGGAGGTACTTACCGCCGGGTATTGAAGTTCAACTCCCGATCTTGACACATTCATCATTCTTTCTGAGTAAAGGACCGAGATAATAGCTCGTGGTAAGCGGCTGTAAGTTTCGGTGACCTTTTTTTGATTCTCCTCTCGATATCAATCTGGATTTTAGTAGAGGGCCGTCGCAGTCTTGTGGCTTGGGCGCCTAGATGGAACAGCCGCAAGCGCCCTGAGAGCCAGTTCAGAGCGAAGCTTGGAGATTAATAGGTTTCTTTCAGCCACCAGTGCCACTCGGTTTGACAGAATAGCTTGCAAAATAGGTGAAAGCCGCTCGTGAGAGGATTTGGGAAAGCTTGATGGAATCACAGTTCTCGAAGCCTTCAAGCTTCAAGCTTCAAGTTCTCTCGCACAGGCCTAAGCCTCAGCTAATTATCCTTTCATGTGGTATTGAAAATCACCGCAAAAACCGAGATTTTGACTGGCGAAGTCCCCCCAAATAAGTTATGTGTCATTTGCAGACTGACACCTTGTGGGGGCAGCACAAAAAGGAGGGTGAACGAGTTTGAAATGAGTGCTCTCGACCAAGCGCATCTCACGCTATCGCCAAGAGCTTGGGAACGCCCACTATTCCATAGAACTGCTATTCCACCCAGATTCCACCACTACCACACACCTGTATTTGCGGCCAGGATGATACCCAAGGTCAAATCCAGATCCAAGTCGAAACCACTTTTCCGCTGGCCGTGGTCCAAGTCGAAGCTGCTTAGAGGCGACGGATCCGTGGGTCAGCAGCCCCAACATCAGGCGTTACCGACCGGCTTCAACGCAGTGGAGATAACACAGGCCATCGTGTCAACCGCCGACTTGGAAGCGCCATCAAGCTTGTTTACCAACGCAAGCAACTTTACCGTCAAACGTCTGCACATCGATGCGTCCCAACATGGATCCAATTCAAACGACCTTGGTGCGTTACCGCCTATCTGCGATCTCCGTTGTACCGCAGCTTGGTTTACTCGGCATATGTTATTCTCCAGGCTGGGAAAGAATGCTCCAGAATGTAGCCCCAAACGCGCTGCACGACTCTGGATACCGCTTTGATCCACCCAAATGCGACGAAGACACTCGTATGGAGGTAATCGAAGAAGTAATAGGGTGGATTCAAGACCGAGGATCGCCTCAGCGCTTGCTGTGCATGACGGGCGCTGCAGGTTCGGGAAAGTCGGCTCTGCAACAGACCATCGCAGAGCGGTGTTCCGGGCTGGTTATTCTGGCCTCGACATTCTTCTTTTCGTCAACCGACCCTACTCGAAACATAGTATCTGCCGTGATTCCAACGATTGCATACCAGCTGGGGTCGGATAACCCTGCTCTCCGAGAGGCAATTTCCGCAGCTGTGGCCAAAGATCCACTGATCTTCAAGAAGTCGTTGAAAACGCAGATGAACAAGCTCATCGCTGGTCCCATCAAGGACTTTTCCCGGGATGTTTCAAAAACCGAACTCGCTGCCCTCCCTTACGCCATCTTCATTGATGGATTGGATGAGTGCACCGACGAAAAGCGCCAAGCGGAACTTTTGGCGACTATCGATGATTGTCTCCTCCAAAACGACGCGCTTCCTTTCCGCATTTTCATGGCCAGCAGACCAGAGTGGGCTATTTGTACCGCTCTGGAAGTCAACGGATATCTTCACCAAAAAGCGTATCACATCCAACTCAGCGACCAGTACGACGCGAGTGGTGATATTCGTCGCGCATTATGGAGGAAACTCCGCGATATAGGCCGGCACAGTGGCGATCCCCGAGCACAATCCCCCTCATGGCCATCCGAAAGACATCGAAACTTTGGTCCTTAATGCATCCGGCCAGTTCATCTACGCAGCGACGGTGATCAAGTTCGTATCGGAACGACGAAGCTCCCCTGTGGATAGATTGTGGGCTGTCCTTACCTGGACACCCGCGGACCGAGCGCAACCCTTGGCCGCGTTGGACCTTCTCTACGCCAATATCGTATCTGCTGCTAAAGAAGCATATGAAGCAGTGCATCCTGAGCGCGATCTCCTCTTGTTGCTCAGGGTATGCCATCTGCTGCAGGACGGCCGTTGGACCGGTCCTGTTCTGTTTTCGCTCACAGATTTAGCTGAACTTTTCGATTTGGAGGACAACGCACATCGGTGGCTCGTATCCGATCTACGGTCAGTTGTTACCACTGTGGTCATAGAGGGTCCGCTATCCCTTTACGAGCATCTGCGCTTCTACCACAAATCCCTTCTCGATTTTCTCTATGCAGAAAGTCGTTCAAAGAGCCGCTTCGTTCCAGAATCTCGTGCTGTCGAGCTTGTCGCTGGCTCCTGTGTCAGGGCTCTTGACAGGGATGGTGGCGGTATGTGCAGGTCTATACTACTCACAACATTTGGTACTGACTCTTGACGAAACCCCGGGGTCTCAGAATTCCCTTTCAATAGTCCTTTCATTTGCCAACTCCTTCTGGGGCCATTCGCAGACATTGGGTTTGGCACCATTCCGCATCTTCTTTCCATGGGTGGCAACTTCGAAAAATCGAAGAGATGGGAAAAGGTGGACGACTGTGTCTGGAAGTACTTTGGACGGTTCTCCAACCTTCAGAGTTCCATTCTAATCTTCAAACCAGTATTAGACGGTTGGTTGGCATTTTTGTCGGATGCTCTTCTCGAGCAAGAGGTAAGCTGCTAATGATTTCTCAACCCGACGGCCCTTTAACGACTGTTCCAGAGCCATGACCAGGAATTCTGTCAAAGAATCGGAGCTTTATGCAACAAGGGGAAGCAGTTTTCCGAAGAAACTTGGCCCACTCCCCTGAACACCCCAACTGACCTAAACGATCTGGGAGACAGCAACTGATCTAGGCCGCCTAGTACCGTGTCGGTTCTTCGTAGCTACGTGAATGCACTTTCGTGAAATGATAACTGCTCACAGGGTACTCTCCAAAGGAAACAGCAAGGAGCTGAAATCCAGACGTCGGCTGAAAGGCAAAAGGAAAGAATTGCTGGCTCGCTGGCCTCAGATAACATCCATCATTTCAACTCTTGGAGGCGAGATGGCCGAGCGGTCTAAGGCGCCAGAATCAGGATCTGGTCCGAAAGGGCGTGGGTTCGAATCCCACTCTCGTCAAAATTTTTCACTCGGGATAAAGGTCTGCCACAGCTCTAATGTTTTGCTATCCACGAACGTAGCCAAATAACGATCGGTGAAGCATGTGAACCTCGGGTGCCTTACCTGCCCTAAATGATGGGCTAGGAACTTGATTTCTAAATTCTGCATGTTTCCACTTTCTCCACGAACACCACCACACCATGGTTCACCACTGCTTGGATATCCCCGATATCATACGGTTGATATTGGATGGCCTCTCAGGCGAAGACATACTGTCATCAGCTCTGACCTGTCGCACTTTCCTCGAGCCGGCCCTTGACAGACTTTGGTTCTGCGTACCTCCCTTTGTACCCTTACTGGCTTGTCTTCCCTCTCATCTTTGGGAAACAAGAGAGGTGCACATTGGGAATGAAAATGTGTACGAAGCGGTAAGCATACGGCTATTTATTGGGACGGGCAAATGAGGCTCAATTACCTCTTTCAACCAGTACCTCAGCTTGTCTTCCACTGGCAGCCCCGAGCTGACATGTGCAGATTTGGAGCGATACCTGAAATTCTATGCTCATCGAATACGCGTCGTGGACTACCGGCGCTCCTCAATTGGGCCAAGACGTCTCCTTACCATACTCTCGGACGAATTTCGAGAAGTATTGCAATTGACAACGCATCTTCGGCCTGGCGCATTCTCACCACTCATCGCTAAACTCAATTGGACTATGCAAGACAAGCATCTCGCTAAACTGTTGCTTCCAAGTCTTTCCATGTTTTTGGGGGAAACCCTGCAGAGACTTGTCTTTGTCGTGCATCCAGATTTACATCTGCATGCCCAAGTGGCTTCCCTTCGGCACATCTTCAATCAGTTTCCTCGCCTAAAAAGCTTGAGAATTGAAATTTCCCCCTATGCGTCGAGGCCGGGCGGAGAAAATCTTTCATTCATTCGTGATTGTGTATTTATCACATCTTTTCCCTGGACCTACCTCGAAGACTTGACGATCTGCAACCTCCCAGCGAATGCTGTCCCAGCTCTAGCATCTCTCCCTACTCTCACCACCCTCCGGGTGTATCTCAACAGTATCCCTCTCCTTGAGTCCTCAGGTTCACCAGGAAGAAACAAAGAGGCTGGCGAATTCAAGTCTCTTCGGGCGCTAGCAATATACTCTGATTTGTCCCATGCCATTGCCTTCCTCCAACGCCTTCCACGGTCGGTTACAATCAACTCTCTTAAAATTCGCCTTGATTTGGACGACGGAGATGTGGACCTAGGCTTTTATCAACCGCTTGCCCCGCAATTGATCAACATCATATCGTTGACCCTTGATCCTCGCACACTCCAAAAGTTGGATGTTGCCGACGAAGGAACAACCAGCGATGATACTGAAGACCTCGATTTCAACAGGATTGACATCTCCCCACTGCTAGTGCTCAAGAAGATCAGGGAATTGAAAATCTCGTTCGCTGACAGCATCGGTCTGACACCAGAACAGGCGAGCGCAATCCCGAGAGCCTTTCCAGACCTAGAAGTGTTATTATTCGACGAGTTTGTCATTTTTGACCGTATCCCCCGTGTCAACCACACCCACTTCCTGGAGATCGTGTACGGATGTCCATTCCTTCACACCCTCGCCTTCCCCTTCGACACAACGAGGATATCTGGCGCAGAACGCGAGTGGTCTGTCACTCATGGCTCTCGTATCGTGAGGCCTCGGCTTAAAACGCTCCGCGTCGGTCATTCCCCCATCGAATCACCGACTCGAGTTCATACCTTTCTCACCGTGCACTGCCCGGAGCTGAGATCTTTTGATCATTTAACGTCGTGTGACCGACTGGAGGTTTACGAACAACGTTGGGAGGCGGTTATGAGCGCTGGAGGATGGTCTAGACGTATCTATTTGGGTGCCAATCGACACACTAAAGACAAAAGTTCGTTCCCTGACTAGAGAAGACTTAGGATTAAACGACTGTTGACAGACGGTTTGCACTCTGGGAAACAAGTTTTTACAGGTCCTCTCTAGATCTTGTGTACTGTTTACGGTCCCAGTCCTCTATATTCTTTTTTTTCAGTCGGGACCTTCGTAGTACTCTGCATACCTGCTCCATAGACGAACATGTAGACTGCTAATTGATTTTCCTCCCGGAAGAGTACTGTTCAAATCACCGAGGGCGGGCCAGAAGGAATGCCTTGAGTTGGTCTATCCCAAATGCCTTTTCTTCGGCGAAACAGGCCATTGAAAATCAGTAAGTAGTCTGAGTCAAAGAATAACGACGTTGGGTGACTATCTGCTCTGCGTATCCCCGACGACCTGCGCGACAGATGATGGACGCGTCGCGATTGACGGGAAAGGTTAAGCCCGGCAAAAGGCGTGCAAGAATCGGCAAGAATGGCTTACCAAACCCTTTCTCAACCACGACCAATAGTTATTGTACTATTGGCATATCATAGCATTTTCTTGTAGTTTTCGGAAGTCTACTAAACTATTCTGTACTTGTATCCTCCGGTCCTTAAATTGTAATAGGATAATGGTATAACAGAACGATGGAGGGTAGAGCGACAGAAGAGAGCAGATAGGTGCTCAGTGAAGTTTGGATTAGCGTCGTGAGGCCATGGCCGATCGCAGTTCCCCAAATCTTGGTGTGGACTAAGAAGGAAGGTAAGAACTTGGGTTCTTCTCCTCTCTGAAGCCATGTCTTCCATATCTTTCCTTCCACTTATCAAAATACGATTTCACAATATCTGCCAACTCGTGCTCGTGGAGATCATCCTAAAGGAAACAAAAATTAGTTTGATATTCCAATGAAAAGAGATGTTCATACATTGAGGCGTCGGATAGCATGGGATGTAAAGCCTGCCAAGGCATACCAGCGACGAAACTGATCAACGAGGGATGAGAGTCTTTCATCAATTCTTCCCCATCCGTTATTGCGGGTGAAATCGATAAGTCGAAGATTGTCGAGATATGTGGTTTCATCGCCAGAGTAGAGAAACAGTGTGTGGGCGATAGTACCAAAGCTCCCTGATCGACAAAGGATGTCAGTGACTTGGTGAGGATGGATCACGGTGACTCACAGTCCATCAAGAAATCTTCCTGTTGAAGTAACTTCTGGAGACAAGATTCTACCACGTACTGGCGAACCCGCATTCTCGAAACAAATAAGTGCTGAGCACGAAACTCGCTGTCCAAAAACTCGAAGAATGATTGATGGTAGAACTGCATCTTCCGGAAGTTGAGTAAGTGGTCTTGACGAACGAAGACAAGTGAGTGCAGGTCGGAGAAAAGGACTTGGTGACCTCCCTCTTCAAGGCTGATGATTTCATCGAAATTGCGAATGTCAGCCTTGAAATTCACGAGGTCATAGCCAGAATTCATCTGGTGTGCCCGGACAAGTAGAACAAAATCTCGTCCTTGATTGGTGTCGACTGCTTCATACAACTCCTTCGCGGTGGAAAGAATGTTTCTGTAAAGGACATCGAGGAGCTCCAATGGCCGAGTTTGTTGACCACCTTCAGGAGTCCAGTTGATGATCGCCTTGAGTCTATCCACCGGGGAGCTGTGCCGCTCTGATACGTATTTGACCACCGTCGCAGCATAGACAAACTGTCCCGAAGCTGCCGCCACGAGCTTCTCAATGTCTTCCTTCGTGGGCCATAGAGGAGACTGCGCTCCGCGGTCGCGGCTTCGACTGCCAATTCCACGAAGTCTAGTCCACAAATAGTGACGAATATCACCCGTGGCATCGTACATGTCACTGAGCTTGATGTGATAGGTGAGTTGGTAGAGGTAGCCTTCTGGTTCGCTGTCCAGCGCGCTGCGGATGGCCCACTCCGGTCTGCTGGCGATGAAAATGCGGAATGGGAGATCGTTATCGAGGAGACAATGTTTGATGGTAGATAGAAGTTCAGCTTGGTTTTCTTCCCCAGAACACTCGTCGAGGCCGTCGATCAGGATGGCATGGGGAAAGGTGTTGCGGTCCAATTCCCCGCTAGCACAGAGACGCTTGAAAGGGGTAACTATGAGCACGTCCATCTGAATTTTGATCTTCTTCTTGAAGATGAGTGGGTTGTCTTCGATGACCTTTCCGATAGCATCACGGAGTGCAGGATTGTGTAATCCCAACTGGCAAGCGATGGTCGGTACGACACGGGACAAGTCGTTTCGAGTGGGATCTCCCGCGGAGAAGAAGAATGCTGAGCCAAGGGTATTGGAACCTGAGCATTCTTCAGCGATCGTCTGCTGTAGCGCTGATTTCCCCGCTCCTGCCGCGCCTGTCATACACAGCAAACGTTGCGGGGCTTCACGATCTTGCATCCAATCCATGAGTTCTTTGGTAACTTCGACGCGAGTATCTTCATCGCATTTTGGTGCGTCGAATCGAGCGCTCGAGTCATGAAGAGCGTTGGAGGCTRTATTTTTCAATAGCATCTTCCAGCCTGTCAGGSCRAARNTCATCAGCAGTCGAAGAAGGTTCTACAAACATCTCCGCATACCTCCTTTCCGGTCATCCTGAGTACTGTGGACATGCTGCGACGAATGGAAGGTGACATTGTCCATCTTGAAATTCTGTGCATTCGAGAGCATCGACATGGATTGCGTGTGCTCCGTAGGGGTTGGGTGTCTATGAGCCCTTTCAGCCGTGGATGGGTCCACGTCAGAATGGCACGGTGGTGGATCCTCCAATGCGTTGACCATGGTCGCAGCCCCTGTGGTGGACCCTTCGGGTTTCCTAAGCGGTGCCGAGGCATCCAGGTTGTTTGGGGAGCCCTCCATGGTCGGTATATCATGGCCGATTGGCTCTTCAACCCCGGGACGCCCTTTGAAGGAGCGGAACGCGGACCTCAGGCCAGGRAAAATGGACTTGAGACCACGTCTCTTGGAGTTTGGRAGCATGAGAGTGATGNAWGCRACTTGRACGAGGRCTACAGCTTACAGGAWGGTCAGRGGNACARCACTSYSTCARCTTTGGACAGACACASCWGAAGACACGAGGCACAMGTTCCCGCGCTCGGCCCTNGATCACGCTGTTAATTGGCAGGCGCTTAATTGGGCGCTGCTCTCTGATTTTGAAATGGTTGTTGCTGTCGCTTCTCCCGGCAGCGACTCTTTGGAGACTACTCTCATCGCCATTTTGACGCTGGCGGGCGAGTATACGTCTTGATGTCTGCCAGTGAGAGTTGTTTTTTTGCGGCATCCTCCGTGAGTTCGAAGGGATAAGGCCAGTACTGTGCCAATGTGTACCTAGGAAACGGCTGACGGAGCGTTGCATGGGCTCTCACTTGCAAAACTGGAAACAGGGCTTGTGTTACGCTTTAAATGATCGAAATTAGGCAACATGCCGCCAAAACGTACCTTTTCAATTGTGGCAAGCACGGAAGCCACCAAGACCCTCCAATCAGCTGTTTGAGAAATGCTCCATTTGTTCAGCTCTCTAAGCTTACAATTCAAACAGCAGGCGGCTCTTTATACTTGATACTGCCTACCTCCATCTTGGCACAGTAATTCAATCAAGATTTGTCAAAACACAAGTCTTACCTCAAGATCCAAGTTCGTTCCAGCACCTGAAAACCATCAGGAATGGTGACCAGGGCTTCCGCATGACTGGCGTACCGACTCATGACTACCAATGTTGCGGAAACCTTTGACGAATAGAAATCTAGCACCAGCGCCAAAGAAGGGGCAAAGAATCGATTACAGGCCCAGTATTTCGACCTGAGTTCAATTTATATGACTCTTACCTTTTTTTTTCTTAGCTTATAAACAGATTGTCCCTTACACATATCAGGTTCAAACCACCGACCCCCGCGAAGCCTGGTGATGACCCCAGAAGGAGGTCCCGAAGGTAACGAGGTTGCCCAGCAATAAATGAGCCGTCCCCGTTGCCGAACACGACCTACGCTCTGATTCTTAGCAACAAGCCACAAGGAGGCTGAGGACGGGAGGCGAAAACATGTACCCGATCTATACCAGGTCAATAGAGTAGAGATGGGTCGAGTCTGGATTAGTATCCTATTTTGAGATTCAAAAAGTGTGTAACGACCTTTCCTTTAGCCGTTGGATGCAGATTCTAGGAGATTGGTCAGCCTCAGGCAGCTTTCCAACAAGAAAGCCAACCGCCTGATAAAACGTGCAAGTATGCTAGCTGGAAGTGATAGACTGCGCTGTGAGCGAAAATCAAGAGGTATGGCGCGTGGAGGACGTTAAGCTGAGTGCTGTTGCAGGTGCAGTGTGTTTCGAGGATCCGAGTCGGCAGTAGAGTAGCCAAAATGGCCGGTGTTTGTGCAAAGGCTTTGGAAACAAACATTGACATTAGGTCAACCGACGACCCGCCCAAATTAATCGCTCTCCAAACACCCGCTCTAGTTTGATCCACCGACTCGGCATATGATACACATGGATGTATAGCGAAGGCTCGGCGCCATTCTCTGACTCTGTTCTATTTGAGCAGAAGATGGTACGATTCAGGTCACTTTCCTCGTAGGATCCAAGCTAACGCTTTGCAGTCGAATTTATTACCCAGAATCACTCCGACATGGTGGCACGTTCACTGGCAATGTGGTTGATAGTCCTGAAGTTGGCCGCACCGCAGTCGTTTTGGCCAAAATTAGCTCGCCTTTGACGATTTGGGAGATTGTCGGAATACACCTGATGACCGCCTCTCCTGCAAAGGGGTACCAAGCGTCCAAGGCGAATCCCCATCCGTCGTACATCATAAAGCTCTTAGGGAACACGAAGCAAATTGGCTCTGCATCTTGGCCCCCTCCCGCATCCTCCTCTGACACACGCCACTGCTGCCACCGCATGAACGAAGATGTTCTACGCCAAATCTGCGCGCTCTTGCCCCTAGAAGCGCTACGGAATGCCTCCACTGTCCATCGTGTCTTCAATGAGGGGTGGATGAGGGAGAAATACAAGCGGGTTGGCTTTACTAGGGCTGATAAGGAGTCAAAGCGTCTGTGGGGCCACGTTCAGTGAGTTACAATTTCTTCTCTGTTTCATTTGATCTAATGAATGTCGAATAAGGAGAATCAATGGATTGCGAACATCGTAAAATGCGTCCACATCCAGCCGTGGCTCGTAAAGCAGAAGATGGATACCTACCAAAGTCGAACAGAGAATGCACTCAGCGGCGTCGCAATGCTCTTCCACCCGGAATAAATACGATCCCAGGCGAGGAAACGGTTCGAGAAGCGCATGGAGAAAGCTCTCAATCGCGTCAACACCCTGATCTCCACTCTCACCAACGTCAGAGAGTACACGATCGAATGGGACGAGTCACAGAACTGCCACGCCAGGTTGTTCCTCTCGTTCCTGCAACCCGCGTTACAGAGTTGGCACGGCACCCTGACGCGGCTCTCCATCCACGTCCCGCTCCACTTGCTCAATTCCTTCGTCACCGTCAAGCTCCCCCACCTCACCGATATCCACATCTGCCTCAGCTCCGGTAACCTAACCCGACGGGAAATCAACATCCACCTCGACGGGTTCTTGGTGTTCCTGCACAGTCTCAAGGACACCTTGACCGGGATGTCGATCCAGACGACACTGAGCTCCGTGCACTTGGAGCTGTCCCGGTTCTTCAGATATCTCGGCGCCTTCCCCCACTTTCGCTCTATAGCCCTCACCATCCCCTTCGACGGAGCCCAGCTCTCCCTGGATCCACAAGCATTCAGCCGCTTCGTCCAGAAACACGCTGCGACGCTCGAGTCACTCTCCCTGAAGACCACGCGCTGTGCCGTGCATTCCGAACGCGTCGCTCCCAAATGTATTGACTGGATCCAAACAATCCTTTCCTCCATTCGGGCTCAGACCGTTGGTGGTGGTAGTGGTGGTGATGGAAGTAGGCTTCCGGAACTCCAGCATGTGGCGGTGGCGCTGAGGCCTCTCAAAGCCCCCCTCCACGTCATTTCCGATTTCCTTGCTGCCCACTCGACCACCCTCAAGTCTATCACGTTGATGGACAGGGCGCTGAATTTACCGGACGTTTGTGCTGTCTTGCCGGCGTTTTCGACTACTGGTGGGAGTGCGTTGGCGCAGCACGGGTCGATGCTCCTGAGGAGTTTGGAGCTGCGGATCGACGCGTTGAGCCCCAATTTCCTCAGTTTAATGGCGAGGAGGTTGCCCCACCTGCAGAGTTTGAAGCTGGACCTTGTGGATAGGACGCAGATGTCGGGGTACGCCCGGAATTCGGTACGTTATCCTTTCTTGGTATGTGCAGGGACCATTGGACTGACACTGCATGATGATGGTTGCTTTCCGTCTAGCATCGATTTGTGCAGGACCTCAATGCGTTTGGTTTCGACGGATCCGGTTGGGATCTTGGGCGCCTGGCTATGTCACCAGGTGCTGATAGATCTTGGATAGGCGCATTTGAGGAGATACTCGTGCCCCGTGTCCCCGGTCTCGATTCCATTGAAGAATTGGCGCCTTGATCGTGCGGCACGCGTTGCAACAGTACCCATCTTCCGCCGAGGACGGGCCAGTCACGCTTGAGACGACCCATCAAGAGTCACGATACACGATTTATGATATTTATGACCCCTTTCATTCACTGCTCGGATCTACACGAACCTAATACCCCTCGCTCTTTTCACTTCTTCTCTCCCTTCCCCCACCGCAATTCGTCACCTGCTTTCGATTCGAGCAGTTGTATTTTTATTTGTTAACTTTTCGCTCTCGAACGCGTGCACATCTAGGGTAATCGATCATTATTGTACTATTGGCATATCGTAGCAATTTCTCGTAGTTTTCGGAAGTCTACTAAACTATCCTGTACTTGTATCCTCGGGTCCTTAATCTGTAATAGGATAATGATATAACAGCAGAATGATGGGGGATAGAGCAACAGAAGAGAGCAGATAGGTATTCAGTGAGGTTCGGAGTCGCGTCGTGAGGCCATTGCCGATGCGAGTTCCCCACATCATGAACTCGGTGCGAATTAGGGAAAAATTTTGGCAAACTCCTCTTCCTTCTCCGTGAAGCCATCTTTCTTATAACTTTCCTTCCACTTATCAAAGTACGATTTCACAATATCTGCCAACTCGTGCTCCTGGAGATCATCCTAGAGAGGCAACAGAAATTAGTTCGATATTCCGATGAAAAGAGATGTTCATACGTTGAGGTGTCGGATGGCATTGAATGTAAAGCGCGCCAAGCCATAATAGTAATCAGCATCGAGGGGACCTCTCTCAACGTGGGATGAGAGTCTTTCGTCAATTCTTCCCCATCCGTGATGGCGGGTGAAATCAATGAGTCGAAGATCGTCGACATATGTGTTTTGGTTGTCAGAGTAGCGACACAGTGCACTGATGATCCTAGCAAAGCTCCCTGATCGAAAAAGGTATGTCAGTGAGTTGGTCAGGATGGATCACAGTGACTCACAGTCCCCCAAGAAATCTTCCTGTTGAAGTAACTTCTGAAGACAAGAGTCTACCACGTACCGGCGAACCCGTGTTTCCGAAACAAATAAGTCCTGAGCACGAAACTCGCTGTCCAAAAACTCGGAGAACGAGAGATGGTAGAACTGCATCTCCTCCCACACGTCGGTACTGCGCGGGTCTTGACGAACGAAGACGAGTGAATGCAGGTCGGAAAAAAGTACTTGATGACCTCCCTCTTCAAGGCTGATGATTTCATCGAAAGAGCGGATGCTACTTCGAACCTGCCCGATCCGAGCGTCAGAATTCATCTGATGTGCCTGGACAAGCAGAAGGAAATCTCGTCCTCGATTGGTGTCGACTGCCTCGTACAACTCCTTCGCGGTGGAGAGAATGTTCCTGTAAAGAATATCGAGGAGCTCCAATGGACGGGTTTGTTGACCACCTTTGGGAGTCCAGTCGACGATTGCCCTGAGTCTATCCACCGGGGAGCCGCGCCGTTCTGATACATATTTGACCACCGTTGCGGCATAGACAAACTGTCCCGAAGCTGCCGCTACGAGCTTCTCGATGTCTTCCTTCGTGGGCCATAGAGGAGACTGCGCTCGGCGGT